>JACEFZ010005493.1:0-2500 GCA_014155875.1 Cepaea nemoralis
GCTTTAATTAGCTCAGCTGGTATCTCTTTCAAAACCTTTTGTGATTTACCATTCTTTAGGTTCTTTATGCCCATGCAGTTTCTTTCTAATGGGGGGTTCAGGTTTTTCTTTTTCTGTCTTTGGGTTTCATGTTTTATTCATATCCTCACGTCACTTCATTTTGACTCGGGGGCCTGACTCAGCCTTGAATGATGTGTGAATGAAATAATGTATGAAAGAGAGTGAAAGAAGGGCAGAATGTTAGACTGGCCTGCGTGCCCAATTCTTAACCCTTTGAAAATAAAGTTTGTTCGTTCGTTCATATCATACATTCCACTGCAATACTCTGCCATCTTTCTAGAATTTGTCTAGATTACGTTAAGGTATTTCCCATCTTGTCACACATAACATTCAATTGAGGTTGAACATTTCTTGTCAATACTTAATTTCTTTGAACATTTCGTAGTCTATTCCAGTCTTATGATATTGCTCTATTCTGGTACAGCAATCTTGTATATATTGATTTTTGTCCTTTCTTGTGTTCTTTCTTATTTCTCGTGTTAAAGATTTATACTTCATCCTGCTATTATCGGATTCATCTCCATTCTGTTTCAGTTCCCTTCTTTGTTTTATTACTTCTAACGTGTCTGATGTAATGGCTTAAGTTGCTTTTTCTTGGCCGGAATTAAATCTTTGGCTGCAGTTATCAAGATATCTCTAGCTTGTACTGCCAGTTCATCAGGTGTAATTTCCTCTTGTACAGACATCAAGACCCCAAAACGATTCTTAACTTCTACAGTGTATGCATCTGGTATTTTTGTGAGATCAAAACGAAGTGGCCTTGGTCCTCGGATAAGCTTTTTGAGTTTTAATTACAGATTTGTTTCTAATAACTGATGATCCATATCACAGGGTTTTTGCAGATGTTATGCTTGATCTCTATCTTCTTTGTATTAAAATATAATCTATCTGATTTTTGGTAATACTGTCCGGGGACTTCCACGTGAAGAGTCTTCTTGGGTGTTGTTTAAAAAGTGTGTTGGCAATCATTAACTCATTTTCTGTGCAAAATTCAATTAATTTGTCACCTGCATCATTTCTGTTTCCCAATCCAAATTTTCCTAAAACGTGTCTCTCATTTTCAGCTCTTCCTCTATCTACTTTTGCATTAAAATCTCCCAGTATTATTGCTATATCGTTATGACCAATCTTATTTAATGTGTCTTGCAGTCTGTTGTAAAAATCTTCAATTTCGTCCTCCTCTGCTGTTGAAGTAGATGCATATGTCTGTACGAGTGTTGTGTTTTTGAACGGCCTTTAAGTCTTGCTTGCTTGCTTGATTGCTTGTGTTCGTTGGCTTGAGCTCCAATGCGAAGTCCTGTATGTCAGATGAAGGAATCCTGTTGTCCAACATCAGTGTGATGTCATACAGGACTTGAGATCTGCGTGAGTATCCGTTGTCCCATGTCTGGCTTATTGGTGTGCAGACTGGTGGTTCCTCGCCGTACAGGCAGACACTCTCCGACTTAGGAGGAATCGGCGATCCTACTGACTTTAGCCAGGATCCCGAAGGGACCTGTTGCCCAGGACGCCCGACGAAGACGCGTCAATAGGTCTTGGCCAGTATATAACCCGGCCCTGGTGCCTTGAAAACACCTCTGCGTCCCCCTTTAAGTTGAAGTACGAGTGTTGTGTTTTTGGACGGCCTTTAAGTCTAATAGTGAGGATTCTATCACTAACTGGGCTATATCCCAGTAAAGCTTTTGTTGTTGTTTTATCTAAACAAAATGCCACTTCACTCTGGCCTCCGACGTCTTTACCAGAATAAATGAAAAGACTTCCATTTTCAGTTGTAAAATACCCCTTGCCTTTCCAGCTATATTCACTAATTCCTAAAATGTGAATATTTAACCTCTCAGTCTCATCACATTCTACTTTAAGCTTCCCCTCATACAAACTTCTCAAATTCCACGTTCCTATTCTCACTCTTTTTCTTAGTCTGACACAGGGGATTTCCTTGGTAACACAGTCAGGATTAACTCCGTCATCACGATTACCTGTGTCACACTCATCTCAAGTGTTATCTGATCTGCCTGGCCTGGGGGTCTCGCCACCAGATCTCTTTCTTATTATGTTTTTTGTCATAGTTGTTATGGTTTCTTGGCAAGTTTTGCAGAAGATAGTTTGCCATTGCTTTCCTTCTGGGCAGTGACTGTACTAGTCGGTGGCCATAGCCATTGTCTCTACTGATGAGATCATCTGCCTATCGCCGCAGAGTGCAAGACCATAACCAACAACAATCTGTAAGCTGCTCTCACATTCCATCCACCTCCTGCTTACATGGCTTCACGTAACCCTGATCGGGGGGCTAAACGGGTACTCCACTTTGCCCAAGGGTGTTCCGTAGACTAACGGAGGAAAGGATGCGTCTTACATCTCCTTTGATAGGGGATACTCCTACCCCGCTAACCGGAATAGAGAAGTGTAGAGAATTTAATGTAAACCTATTCTAATAATTTGC
>JACEFZ010005493.1:7500-14418 GCA_014155875.1 Cepaea nemoralis
TAGCAGTAATTTTTATTGATGCATCGACTGCTTTCCCAGGACTCAAATCCAACAAGCACACAGAACTACAAGATCTGCTTTCTCAAATATAATAACGACGGACACATATTCTGCAGTGAATCCCATCCCATGTGCGCAGAACAACCTGACTGACTAGTCACGTATTACCAAAGGAAAAATATAATACAATAATCATTAATGCAGTCTGTTACGTCGGGTGATTATTTGCTGTTATTAGACATGACTGGACAAGTTATTATCTTAGAGCAGGAAGCAACAAGTCAAAACTGAAGACAGGCTCTACAGCAGTGGTTCTCAGCCGGTGGGGAATTCCCCCCCCCCTCAACCCCAAGGGGACATATAAGGGTTTCCAGGTTGGTGGGAGGGGGGGGGGGGGTTATAAATTAAGATTATTTCAAGATCGGATTAATACAAGAATCGATTACTTGATATTGTTTTTCCCTCCATACTTTACGGTTCTGTACTTCTCGCCCTTCTGAAATTCTTTATAACGTAAGTAGACAAGCAAATCACGTTTTATGTAGACGTCTAGACTTGTTCTAGTATGTGTTATTACATTAAGCTTCCACTTTTACGTATACTATGTAGGGGGCGGAGCGATTTATAGGGAGGAAATACGATAGGGGGAAATGACATTCTGAACATATGGTGAAGGGGTGCATGGGCCAGAAAAGGTTGAGAACCACTGCTCCACAAGAATGTGTACATGCTGGCTAGATCGCCCACTGCAGAACGCAGACTACAACATTGTGTCCAATACTGATCAGGAAGACCTGTTGTATCGATGGGTGAAACAACCTTCAATGTCAGACTGTAAAAAAACTTGCATGGTCTGGGTAAGACAGCGCAGCTCATTAGGAAGTACAATTGCTGATACTGGCTTATTCAACGCTAATAAAAGGCAAACAAGAAGACGTAACGTCATCCACACTCTAACTACAGACTGTACACTATGAACAGGACCGAGAGCTAACAGAACATAGTTTGTGTACAGAGATACGAAACCCAGAGACAAATCGACACAGCAGATTTTTTTATTCTGGATACATTGAAAACTCACGAGGACACATAAGACAAGCCTTCAAATGGACACCACGAATATCCTTCCCTCGTTCACCACTCAGCTAAATTCTGCACTTGATGGGAGGTCCTACATTTTAGGTTTGCTAACTTTTCATTTAACGCTCACTTCGACTATGACGAAGGTGTAGCGACCGCGATACGCAATCCCATATATAACGTTCGAAATCAGCTGCAGGCTATTTGGAAGCAGACCGATTTATGTTGAGTTTTACCATTGTATGAGGGTCGGTGGTTTAGAAATCAATGGCAAACTACTGAACGTAACATTTCCTTGCAAATCTCAAACAGCAAAAGAAAATTGTTGGGGTCGATTGCGATTTCCTGTTAAATATATACCATAAGACCTCGGTTTTCGGTTAGCGTTGGTTTCCGTTTTCGTCGATTTTTTTTCGCGAAAAATTGGTCTCGGTTTTCGTTGGTTGTCTCTGATTTTCCCGATGTACACACGTGACCTCGCTGCTAATTTTGCGAAAAGGGGACCCACGCGTTCTTCTGCTCAGTTCGGTGTTGTTTTTCGTTATGTGAGCATCACTTGCTAATAATAAAACACGAGAATGGCATTAAGATTGCTGGAATCGGCTTCATGTACGGGAAGTCGCCATCCACAATACGTTCCATGAGGCGAAAAATGAAGCAATAAAGGAGGCTAATGTAGCAAAAGGCGTGAATATGCTAACGAAACAGATATGGTTAGCAATTGAAGATGCTGAACAGTTATTATTAATTTGGACAAATCAAAAACAGTTAGACAGTGATTCTGTTTCGGAGACATTCATATGTGAAAAGGTCAGACGATGACGTGTGAAGACCTCATTAAGAAAATGCCTACGACGAGTGCCAGTGTACTTAGTGATTTTAAGGCCAGCAGAGGATGGTTTGAACAATTCAAGAGGCGCACTCACATACAGTGTCACTAGGCACGGCGAAGGTGCGAGTTCGGACAAGTCTGAGGCAGAAAAATTGTAGTAAACACTATTTTTATTCTCTATAAAATGTGTTTTTGGTATGTATTTTGGAGTGTTTAGAACGAATTAATTGGATTTACATTGATTCACATGGAAATAATTGCCTCGGTTTTTGACAGTTTATTATTTCGGCTATTGTTTTCGGAGGGAGTATCGATGAAAACCGAGGTTTTAATGTACATCTAACTTTGACGTTCAAACATGCACATTCAGCTCCCCTCTAGTGCGATCACTTGCCACATAGCCAGCCATATGTATGGCAATTCGCGTGTATTACATATAACCAATATTGGCACGTGGGTGTAAATACGGGTAAATTCAAACACATCCCTGGATGAGTAATCACATTGTTTTTAATAATGCCGTTCAGTTGTATCTCCACCTGGGATGGGGAGAGATGGGGTTGCTTGCACGTTCCAATGACTCCGGGAGTCATACCGACTGCTGTGTGGCTGCAACCATCTGAAGTGTCTTCAATGTCGGAAAGGTCTCAGGATTCAGACCAAAACTAAGACAGTTATCAACCTGCTGCCTTGCACGTGGGCTTGTAGTTTCTCCCATGTCGGACAGGTCACAAGATTAAGATCTATCTAAGACAGATATCAACCTGCTACCTGTATGTGGGCTGGGAGATGCTTGCGTGTGTTCGAATCCTTGGTGCCCTGGATCAACTCTGATGATGATTTTTCCCTATGCCACCGTCTTAGTTCATCCAGCATCATTTATCTTGGTCTGCTTCTTTCTCTTTTCCCACTGATCTTTCCAGTAGTTACTATATTGTACAATGCCTCTATTCCCATCACATGACTAAAGAATAATGATTTTTTTCTTTGTTATCATGTTTTTACTTATACAATAAAGATCAATTATTCTTCTAATTGTGTAGATCTTGGAGCTGTTGGATTCAGTGCTGAAAGAAAATGTCGATTCAGTGTTAAACCATCTGTTGTAGGAATGTTTATGCCTCCCACATTCATTGCAGGATTCGAGTTCAACTCACTCACAGGGATGTTTACAGCTTCTTCGGAAGGAGTTTATCTGGTTTATGTCAGCATATGTCTTTACCAGGATGGATTCTCTTGTGCTTCTTTGATTCGTGCATATACAGAGTGTGATAAAAATGAGGGTAAACATGAGACAAACGCTGAGATTTCTTGTGTTCAGGCTGAGAGAAGAGGTTCTACTGCGTGCAGCTTAGACATGATTAAACTGGAGGAGGGAGATAGGTTGTTTATCCGCACGTCTGTATACCATATTGTCAACTGCCGGATTCAGTTTTTATGTTTTAGAATTGGTTAATCGAAAGATAGCAGAAAATGAAACAAAACAGCGGATAAACAACAAACAAAAGCACACAATCTTAACCTCATATACTCACTTTGGGTATTGGGTTTAGTATGTTGCCAACGACGTATAAACAGAGTCATAACCAACAGAATGCACGAATTGTTGCCTGACATATTTCGCTGCGTCTCGCCAGGTGCATATTGTAGAGTTTTATATGATATATGATGTGAATTTTTTTTTAAACGCGTTTCGAAGCAGTTTCCGACTGAGAGAATGTGATGTGATATGGACATCACATTTTCTAGGCCTGAATGCACGGAGGAATATGTGGGTAGTTTTTCCTTCGCTTACCAGGCTACCAGCACAATCGTCAAACCCGTGTCCGACCAAGCTCATGACATTATCAGCGCAGTTCCCTATCATCTTCGCTTGCGCGCCCCCCCCCCCCTGAAGTGAACAAATGAATCACATGTTGACTTAAATGGGTAACAAACATAGTCAATGATAATGTTAGAAGGTGAAGCATTTGATATCTCCACGGTGATTCACGATTTACTATAAAGTCTTTCTGTCTAAACAACACTCGTTGTCAACACGTAATGGCAAAAGCTTCAATATACTTGAGTATTCCTTTCTGTACCTAGTCGAAAGTAAAGCCTCTACTCCATCCCAAGTTCCCACAGATCCCCTTTCAGGTTCAGAAGATCTGAATGCGAAACATGGGACTTGAGAGTTAGGTCTCAGTCATCCAGAGAATTAACCAACCAACCATTCAGGACCTCACATGGGTGCTAACCCTGTATTTGTTGTTTCCCCAGATGATCTCAACATATCTTTTTGTTTCATGTTGTATTGTCATATCCTGTTGTATCAAGGCTTATTTAAAATGATGAAACATAAAGCAATTTCTATGTCGTGCACTACCAATACCGTGAATATATTTCTCGCACTATTTAAATGATGGATGCATAAAACTATCTATGTCATGCACTACCCGCTCCTTTTAATATTTTTCTTATAATATTTACATGGTCTCATTGGTTTCTTATATTGTTGATATGTCTGTGTATTATGTATAACGCTATAGAATCAACTATGAATAACGAAGACACAATCAATATATTTTGCATGGTATATTTTTCTCCATCTCAGTCATGTTCATACTGCAGAATTCACACAACATAAACAGAATAAATAAGAGACTTCCATGTGTGTGTGAATGTGTGTGCGTGCGTGCGTGCGTGCAAGTGTGCGTGCGTGCGTACGCGTGTGTGTGTGTGTGTGTGTGTGGTATACGAGGGGAAGTCATTAAGTAACAGGATTTTACCAATACATTGATTTACACTCGAGCGAACAAGAAACTTATTACATGTTATATCTCACCATAGTCTCCCTGCTTGACAGGTTGACAGTTAAAGCATTGCTTTGCTGATCCGGCAGCTTCTGCAGCTTGTATTGCTCTAGACGTATTGGTTTACCTTTCCTCTGGATTACACTAGACAGACCGAGAGAGGTATCATACTGCATGGGCAACACATGGTCTCTAAATTCAGCCCAAGCTTTGTGTTATGGTGAGGTATAACTCCATTTTACAAACTATCGTCTGTCTAGACGGCAAGGTGCCAGTCACTCCCACTGCTTGGCAACACATATTGTCCACGTGTCCATTAGCTTTTTGATGCCTTCTAAGAAACCGTTTTTGGGTGTGACCCTAATCTAATTTTACACAGCCTCCATACCTCGTAGTCACCTGCAAACCTTCCGACCTACAAAAGTTTATAACAGTGCTGATGTTATAGAGCAGAGACAAAGTCCTCGCTGTAATTTCATATGTTTATTCAATCGAATACATCGTAAGATATAAAACAGCGTACAATGACTTTCTGGACAGATGTTATGAAAAATAGGTGTTGCTAATCCAAAGTACAGATGGTAACTAAACTATCTCTACCCCCCGCGTCACAGCTTGAGCGTCCCTAGTTACATCCCAATGGGATGCTCAGCCGTGCCTTGTATATTAGTCTTTCCCCCTTTGCACACCACCCATTAACCCATTAACTCCCTAACAGAGATGGTGCTCTGTTACATTCCTCTCTACCCTTAACAAGACTTTTCCCCGAAAAGTCTTACTCCAAATTCTATGACTTTCTAAAAGACTTAACTAAAGGCTCTCACAAAATTACTTCATCCTCAAACCATTAGCAACCCGCTTACATGCATTTTACACTGAACAACTTAAAGTTGTCCCAACTAAAATCTAAACCGGACTCTTATTTAATACACCCCTCGCTATCTCTCTATCCCACAGTTCATCATCTTATGGGCCAGCCACATACGTAAGTATATTTTACAAAAACTCATCTTGTAATCCCCGTCACAAAGCAATGCGCTTTATAAAAAGATATCGATCTAAATTATGATTAACAAAATTTTAAGATTTTTCATGTATTTTTACAACCTATCATACTCTCACTAACAACACAGGATAGACAGGAAAGTGGTTGGTGCGCACCAAAGAGAAAGTAGTAGTCACAATCATCCCATTCATCCTCCTATGCACTCTCAAAACTTTATACGTAAAGTTTTCAAAAACCCAAATCATATAATCTACCAATCTTCAATTATCTTCATTTTTTGTTAATAATAAATGTTCCTGTCAAAAGTTACATCGATCTAAAACCACCCTTCTACTGTCAGGATTATAAATCAGCCAGTGACTACTGCCCTTTTTCGCATATTAGTATCTATTCTTTACCTATAACATACCTTCGCAAGCTCCCAAAAATTATGATTTATGCTGTTACCACAGCGTCCCCTCATAACTATTACTCACACAACAAGAGTCAATAATTTAAACCACTCTTCTCCCTTAATATAAATGGTATCCAATCCATGTATTTTCAGTTAATGCTGACTTAATGCAGCTCCTATTTCAACCCCCCCCCCCCCCCCAGATCCATATAATTCTACCAACTGTTATTTATGTAGCATCCATTATAAAAACCCCTCATCCACGCATGGCATTTAATTTATGTGTTTCTAAACTACATGTTTCTCCCTTTTTAGCCACCCTGTAACTAACCTCTCATATTCCAAACATTAATGTTGACTGACGCAGCAGCCTTTCCGGCAAGGGGAAATGTCTCTCTTCCTAGTCCACAGTCGTTTGTCTACTATTTTCTGAAAGAAAGATCCTATTAATTATTCAATAAGAACTAGTCTTATTGATCCAACCCAACTCTTTACTCTAAGCAAAACAATAACAACTTATTTTTAAACAAGGCTAAATACTATTCAATAAACAACGTAATTCAAATAAAATTCATGAGGAAACCGAAACGAAGTCAAAACAGGATATCATTCCCCCCAATATTTTAAAGACAATTTTATCCCCACATTTTAAATAAAAGCAATCAACCAAGTCAGAGGAAGACATTATTCAATATAATATGACATACATGATGAAACAAAAAATCGTATTTAAATACAACCTATCCATTATTAGTCGCATTTTTTGGACTAATAAACCCAAATTTTTTACCTACAAAGAAAATCAACAAGT
>JACEFZ010005494.1:0-37500 GCA_014155875.1 Cepaea nemoralis
CCCCTTTTCCCCCTCCCCCCTTTTCCCCCCCTTAAAACCCCCTCCCTCCTCCTCCTCTCTCCCCCCTCCCTCCTCCCTTTTCCTCCCTCCTCCTCCCTCTACATCCTCCCTCCCCTCTCCACTCTTCCTCCTACCCTCTTCCTCTTCCCCCCCCCCCTTCCCTCCCCCTCCCTTCCCTTCCTCCTCCTCCCCCTTCCTCCTCCTCCCCCTCCTCCTCATCCCCTCCTCCTTCTTTC
This sequence comes from Cepaea nemoralis, assembly GCA_014155875.1. Lineage (NCBI taxonomy): Eukaryota > Metazoa > Mollusca > Gastropoda > Stylommatophora > Helicidae > Cepaea > Cepaea nemoralis. The sequence continues at coordinate 237 of JACEFZ010005494.1, forward strand.
CCCCCCCCCTCCTCCTCCTCCCCCTAATCCTTTCCCCCCCCTCTCCCCTCCCACTCCTCCTCCTCCCCCACCTCCTCCCTCCTCCTCCCTTTCCCTTCCCCTCCTCCCCTTTCCTCCCCCCTCATCCTCCCCCTCCCTTCTCCCCCTCCCCCCTCCTCCCTCTACCTCCTCCTCCTTCTCCCCCTCCCTCTTCCCCCTCCTCCCTCCTCCTCCTCATCCCTCCTTTTTTTCCTCCTCCTCCTTTTTCCTCCCCCTCCTCCTCCCCCTCCTCCCCCCTCCTCCTTCCTCCTCCTCCCTCTCCTACTCCTCACTCCTCCTCCTCCCTCCTCCTCCCTCTACCTCCTCCCTCCTCCTCCCTTCACATTCCTCCTCCTCCCTCTTCCTCCTCCTCCCTCCTCCTCCTCCCTCCTCCTCCTCTCTCCTCCTCCCTCCTCCTCATCACTCCTCCTCCCTCCTCCTCCTTCTTCCTCCCTCCTCCTCCTCCCTCCTCCCCCTCCTCCCTCTCCGCCTCCTCCCTCCTCCTCCTCCCTCTACCTCCTCCTCCTCCCTCCTCCTCCCTCTACCTCCTCCCTCCTCCTCCCTTCACATTCCTCCTCCTCCCTCTTCCTCCCTCCTCCTCCTCTCTCCGCCTCCCTCCTCCTCCTTCTACCTCCTCCCTCCTCCCTCCTCCTCCCTTCACATTCCTCCTCCTCCCTCCTCCTCCTCCCCTCCCTCCCCCTCCTTCTCCTCCTTCTCTCTCCTCCTTCTTCCCTCTTCCTCCTCCCTCTTTCCTTTTCCCTCCGCCTCCTCCCTCCTCTTACTCTCTCCTCCTCCTCCCTCCTCCTCCCTCTCCTCCTCCTGATCCCTTCTCCTCCTGCGATCTCCTCCTCCCTCCTTCTCCCTCCTCCTCCCTCTTCCTCCTCCCTCCTCCTCGCCTCCTCCTCCACACTACTCCTCCCACCTCCTCCTAATCCCTCCTCCTCCCTCCTATTCCTCCCTACTCCTCCTGTCTCCTCCCTCCTCCTCCCTCCTCCACCTCCCTCTTCCTCCTCCCTCCTCCATTTACCCAAGACAGACAGACAGTCAGACAGATAGTCGGGAACGGGATCTTATATGACTACTTATATAATTTAAATGAGATGCTCTCCACCATGGGCTGGGCCGGGTCAGACAGACAGACAGATAGATAGTCGGAACGGGAACTTATATGACTACTTATATGAATTAAATGAGATTCTCCCCATCAGGGTCTGGGCGAAGACGGGCCGGGTCAGACAGACAGACAGATAGACAGACAGACAGACAGACAGACAGATAGTCGGTAACGGGAACGAGAACTTATATGACTACTTATATGAATTAAATGAGATGCTCCCCACCAGGTTCTGGGCGAAGCCGGGCCGGGTCAGCTAGTATATATATATATATATATATATATATATATATATATATATATATATATATATATATATATATATATGTTGAACTATATGTCTGTTGAACTATATATCTGTTGAACTATGAGTCTGTTGAACTACTTGTCTGTTGAACTATATTATTTTGAACTATGTGTCTGTTGAACTATGTGTCTGTTGAACTATGTGTCTATTGAACCACATGTCTGTTGAACTATATGATTGCTGAACTATATGATAGTTGAACTACATGACTGTTGAACTACATAACTACATGACTGTTTAACTATATGTCAGTTGAACTATATGTCTGTTGAACTATATGTCAGTTGAACTATATGTCTGTTGAACTATATGTCTGTTGAACTATATATATGTTGAACTTTTTATCTGTTGAAATACATGTCTGTTGAACTATATGTCTGCGCAACTATACCTATTCTTTTGCGTTCGTTTGTTTTTAAGGTTAAGCGTAGTCCATACATGTTACTACCTCCAGTACACTGGAATGATTTTTATGTGTGGATTAGCTTACCTGCCACCAGTGTCCCTCGCCATCAGTCCAAATTCTGTCGGTCTCGGTGCCAGGATTATTAATCTGAGCCAGGGATGCTCTCTAATATAATATATATGCTGATGTTGAACTTCCGGTACAAATGACGACGAAGTGACGCGTTTATTCTTCGGGGAGACGCTGTTTAGTGTTTTCCTGTGGATTATGTGATGTTATTTCGAATTCATTTATTGGAAGTGTTCAAAAGAAGCCACGGAAGGCAGGTGGTGGATGAAATTGTGAGGGCAGCCGACAGATATTTGTAGGTTATGGTCTCAAGTTTCGCGATGGCAGACAGAGGATCTCTTTCGTGAGACAATGGCTGCGGTCAAACGATCAGTACGGTTACTGCCATAGTGGAAAGCACCGGCAAACTACCTCTTTAAAGATGCCTAGTACATTATCATTCTCCTTAAGACTGATCATCGCAAGACAAGGGCAGAGACATTAAAATTAGCAACATGGAACGTTAGGACGTTAAACGACGACGAAAAATTAGAGAACATAAAACAAGAAATAGGAAAGAGAAAAAATTAATATTTTAGGGATGTGCGAAACGAGATGGACAGGAGCAGGCATCAAGATAGATGAAGATTTCAAGATTATTTATTCTGGAGGTGAAGATCGACAAAGGGGAGTGGCAATTAATTTGGACCGGAAAATATCAAAATCTGTTCAAGGATATTGGGCCGTGTCGGACAGAGTTCTACTAGTTAAATTGAGTGGCAGAACGTTTAGCATAGATATTATTCAAGTATAAGCCCCAACAGGAGAATCCAGTGAAGACAATGTAGAGGAATTTTATAATGACATAGTCTGCCTTAAAGAAAATAAAAATTCAGAAATAAACATCATAATAGGGGACTTCAATGCAAAAGTAGGAAATCAAGATGATAATACACAGTAGGAAACTATGGTTTAGGAGAGAGAAATGAAAGAGGATACAGATTCGTAGAGTGGACAAAAGAACAGGAAATGATTGTAGGAAACACCTGGTTTAAGCAAGACCGTAGAAGATTATGGACACGGAGGAGTAATGATAGCAGGATCAGAAACCAGATTGACTACATTCTTATTAGCAGAAGATTTAGAAACGCAATAACAATAGCAAAAACAGTTCCCAGTGCTGATTGTTGTAGTGACCACAGACTACTTACAGGAACATTGAGGATAAAGTTGAAGAAAGTCAAGTATATAACAGGAAACACTAAATATGATTTGTGTACATTGAGTAATGACAAGGAAATACACAACAAATTCAACATAGAAGGTACAGAACAGAGTTGATATATTGTCTGATCTAGAGATATTATTCCAGGATGTGGATGATCAATGGGAAATGTTGAAGAATTCAATCAGTTTGGCTGCAGAAACAACTACCCCAAAATTAAAGAAGCTGGGTCGTAAGAAATGGATGACTGAAGGAAATTTACACCTAATATAAACAAGAAGACTCAACAAAATTAATTCTGCCAAATATGAAGAAATTCACAGACAAGTCAGAATATTATGTAAGGAGGCAAAAGAAACATGGCTTGAGCAAATGTACTTAGACATTGAAAACAAAACAACAGTCAAAATACCAAATTAGTGTACAAAAGAATTCAGGAACCTACTAATAAAAGAACAAGTACATCAACAGGCTGTCTAAAAACTAAAGATGACAAAATCATAATAGAAAAAGATCAGATTCTACATGTATGGACAGAATATGTGAAAAACCTTTATAATGATAACAGAGAGGAACAGTATTATATTAGATTTAATAATGAAGGACCGCCAATTTTGGAGATGGAGGGTCAAAATGTTCTTAAGCATATGAAAGCTGGCAAGGCCCCCGGTGCAGATAACATCACAACAGAAATGATTAAAGCTTTAGAAGAATTTGGACTAGATCAAGTCACCAGACTGCTGAACACATTATATGATATTGAAGATATACCTTCTGAATTATGTAATTCTGTATTTATTGCAATCCCAAAGAAATCAGGAGCCTTGGAATGTGATCAACATATAACAATTAGTATAATGAGTCACATCACAAAGATTTTGCTACGAATTATCATGCAAAGAGTGAGGAAGAAAATACAACATGAAATAGGGGAAGAACAATGTGGGTTTGTAAAAGGAAAGGGTACAGTAAATGCTGTGTATATGCTACAGTATTGATTGCAGACAATGCACAAGATCTACAACAATTAGTAGATGCGGTTGTTGTACACATTGAGCAGCTGGGGTTGGAATTAAATTGTAAGAAGACACAGGTTATGGTCGTCAGTAGGAAGAACGAAGTACCACAATGTAATATACAAGTAAATGGGAATAATGTTCAACAAGTGAATCGGTACAACTATCTCGGAACAGTCATCTGATGGGAGATGCCTTGAATAGATTAGAACAAGAATCGCCATGGCGAAAGTAGCCTTTAGCAAGATGAAAAACATTCTGACCAATAAAACGATGTCAATTGAAACGAGAAAAAGAGTGTTGAGGGGATACATAGAGCCTGTTATTTTGTATGGATGTGAAACTTGGACAATGTGCAGTCAAGCTGAAAAACATCTGATGGCTGCAGAAATGTGGTTTCTGAGGAAAATGCAAAGAATACCATGGACAGACAGAAAAACCAATGACCAAGTACTACAGGAGACAAATGAAAATCGTAAATTAATTAGAGAAATTAGACGTAGACAGTCAACATTTTTTGGACATGTTATGAGAAGAAATGGATTGGAGAACTTAGTGACAACTGGCAAGATCGAAGGGAACGGACCAAGAAGAAGACCGAGAGGAAAATACCTGGATGGCTTGTCCACATGGCATGGGCGAGACAGGAACACTGAGCTGATCCACGACTCTGGTGATCGAGTGAAATGGCGAGTCATGACCGCCTACGCTTTCCGGCATGGCACATGATTGATTGATTGATGTTGAACAGGGCAGAGGTAATTGTGTATTCGAATCGGCCAGCCATTAAGATCGGCACCCGACTTTCTCAGTTCGATCATTTGTAATTGAACCATTGAATGCTTGCTACTTCAATCTAGCTAATTCTGACAATTGTCTTGTCGTTTACTTTATGTACAAGAGTTTAAGCAAGTTAAACAATGATAGTGGTTTCATGTGCAAAAGATTATGTGAGAGAATATATTATGGCACACATTACTGGCAGAGGCCTATTCACAAATGTCACAACGATGACCACAGTATGAACACAAAGATAACCACAACATCAACGCCAAGTTGTCAGCTTTTCATGAGGTTGGGAGACTGGAAGGTCTGGAGTATGTTTGTCAAAGACTTGAGAGGAAGCTCTAAGCGCTGAGAGAGCTAACATAGAGCTTATTAGGGGACAGGTGACGTAATAGGACAGGAGACCAGACAGGAGAGACACCAACGCTATAAATAGCTATAACGGGACACACTTGTGTCCACAAGCAGGGCAACCAGTGCGGTTGAGCTGGTGTTACCCAAGAACCGGGGACACCTAGCTCACGAGGTGAGGACCAGATAACTGTGCTCAGCACAGCCCAAGGCCCAGCACGTAAACCACACATTGCACGCTGAGCCGAATTGCTAGTGGCTGAACACGCCACGCTCAGCGAGCTCAGACAGGACCGAGACGGCGTAGGGAATCAGACGTGTATTTCGCTAGGAAGTCTTTGTAGTTATAAAGGACAGTACAATAGTTACAATAGTCTAGCTTAGCTTCAGTGATTATAGTATTTATGTCATCCTCTCATCCCATCTTATCATCATCACATTCTAAGATGTGTAATACCGTTGTGGTATTCCGCTCGTGGAGCCTTTGTATAATCTGCTCCGAATAAAACATGCATCCTTTTGCCAACGAGACGAGTTGTCACTTTCGTTTAGTGCAAAAGAAGAGAATCCGTGTATGCCTGTCGTAAGTGGGTTGCTGACAGGCAGGATACTATTTGGTGTCAGAAGTCAGAAGAAAGACAGACAGACGGGCTGGCGGGTGGGCGGGCAGACGGACAGACGAACAGACAGACGGACGGACAGACAGACAGACAGGCAGGCAGGCAGCCAGACCAGACCAGACCAGACCAGACCAGACCAGACCAGACCAGACCAGACCAGACCAGACCAGACCAGACCAGACCAGACCAGACCAGACCAGACCAGACCAGACCAGACCAGACCAGACCAGACCAGACCAGACCAGACCAGACCAGACCAGACCAGACCAGACCAGACCAGACCAGACCAGACCAGACCAGACCAGACCAGACCAGACCAGACCAGACCAGACCAGACCAGACCAGACCAGACCAGACAGACCAGACCAGACCAGACCAGACCAGACCAGACCAGACAGACCAGACCAGACCAGACCAGACCAGACCAGACCAGACCAGACCAGACCAGACCAGACCAGACCAGACCAGACCAGACCAGACCAGACCAGACCAGACCAGACCAGACCAGACCAGACCAGACCAGACCAGACCAGACCAGACCAGACCAGACCAGACCAGACCAGACCAGACCAGACCAGACCAGACCAGACCAGACCAGACCAGACCAGACCAGACCAGACCAGACCAGACCAGACCAGACCAGACCAGACCAGACCAGACCAGACCAGACCAGACCAGACCAGACCAGACCAGACCAGACCAGACCAGACCAGACCAGACCAGACCAGACCAGACCAGACCAGACCAGACCAGACCAGACCAGACCAGACCAGACCAGACCAGACCAGACCAGACCAGACCAGACCAGACCAGACCAGACCAGACCAGACCAGACCAGACCAGACCAGACCAGACCAGACCAGACCAGACCAGACCAGACCAGACCAGACCAGACCAGACCAGACCAGACCAGACCAGACCAGACCAGACCAGACCAGACCAGACCAGACCAGACCAGACCAGACCAGACCAGACCAGACCAGACCAGACCAGACCAGACCAGACCAGACCAGACCAGACCAGACCAGACCAGACCAGACCAGACCAGACCAGACCAGACCAGACCAGACCAGACCAGACCAGACCAGACCAGACCAGACCAGACCAGACCAGACCAGACCAGACCAGACCAGACCAGACCAGACCAGACCAGACCAGACCAGACCAGACCAGACCAGACCAGACCAGACCAGACCAGACCAGACCAGACCAGACCAGACCAGACCAGACCAGACCAGACCAGACCAGACCAGACCAGACCAGACCAGACCAGACCAGACCAGACCAGACCAGACCAGACCAGACCAGACCAGACCAGACCAGACCAGACCAGACCAGACCAGACCAGACCAGACCAGACCAGACCAGACCAGACCAGACCAGACCAGACCAGACCAGACCAGACCAGACCAGACCAGACCAGACCAGACCAGACCAGACCAGACCAGACCAGACCAGACCAGACCAGACCAGACCAGACCAGACCAGACCAGACCAGACCAGACCAGACCAGACCAGACCAGACCAGACCAGACCAGACCAGACCAGACCAGACCAGACCAGACCAGACCAGACCAGACCAGACCAGACCAGACCAGACCAGACCAGACCAGACCAGACCAGACCAGACCAGACCAGACCAGACCAGACCAGACCAGACCAGACCAGACCAGACCAGACCAGACCAGACCAGACCAGACCAGACCAGACCAGACCAGACCAGACCAGACCAGACCAGACCAGACCAGACCAGACCAGACCAGACCAGACCAGACCAGACCAGACCAGACCAGACCAGACCAGACCAGACCAGACCAGACCAGACCAGACCAGACCAGACCAGACCAGACCAGACCAGACCAGACCAGACCAGACCAGACCAGACCAGACCAGACCAGACCAGACCAGACCAGACCAGACCAGACCAGACCAGACCAGACCAGACCAGACCAGACCAGACCGACAGAGAATGATGTTTGTTTTGTGAAAGTGGCAAGGAAGACGATTAACAATCGAAATTATAAAGAGGGCTGAGGATGCATGTTTGTAGACGGATCTAATTCCATTCGCAGCTAGAAAAGGCACATGATGATTATGAAGGTATGTGATTGAGTTACAGGTACCACTGAAATAACAGCAATACTTTAATAACAGCAGATGGATGATGAAAGAAAAAAAAATTTGAATGGACTAAGTGAAAGCAGAATTTCATCACTTTAAGAATATTCTCTGCAATGCATCTTTCACCAATTGAGGTTACGAAAAATCTTCTTCGGAGAATGAACTAACGAACTCTTATTTTCAAAGTGTCGCAAATTTTACACGCCTGCCAGTCTTACTTGTACATTGGGCCCTTCCAATCACTAATCTTTTGTTCATCATTGTACATGTTACATTCAAATAGGGAAAAGCACAGTCAATCATGATCTACGGAAGCGAGTTATGGACAATTAGCATACGCATGAGGAATTATCTGAATGGTTTCGAGATGGGATGTGATTTATCATCGTCATCAAGTGCCGTGCCGACTGGCGTAGGCGTTCATGACTCTCCACAGATCTCTGTCTTTGGTTTTCTGGATCAACTCTGCTGTTGATATTCCTCCATGCCACCGTCTCAATCCATCCAGCATCATGTCTTCAGGTCTACCTCTGCCTCTCTTTCCCTCGATCTTTCCAGTTGTCACGATGTTCTCCAGCGTCTCTCTTCTGTGATGTGATTATAGAAGAATAATAAGAACAACGTGTTAAATCATAAAGAGAACAAGTTACTCTCATCAGACGAGGATAATCCACATTCTATGCGCATGTCATAAAAAGAGGAAAGCTGGAGTATGTCGTCACAACTGAAACGTTGGATGGAAAAAATAAGCAAGGGTTGAATTAGAGAGAAGAATCTAGAAAGTTTGACATTATGGCATGTATGAACATTGGTTTCAGAAATTATTAAATGCACAAGAGACAGCCGGCTGTGATCAGACATGATCACCGACGTCACCCGGCATGGACTTTAAGAAGACGAAGAAGACCACTTAAATCGTCTCGGCAATGCTCTATGGCAGCGATATATTGATTAAGATCTTCACACACTACAGGGAATTTAGTTTCATGCGTGAAAAACTCTGCTCTCTTTGAATGTATACGCTGATATGCCATACGCCGTTATAAGTAGAATGAATGCTTCATTCGCTCTGCAAGACACATCACAACAGTTAAAAAAAAAAAAGAAGCAGGTAATTAAAAACTTAGATATCTATCAGAAAGCCAACAGAACTAGCATTAGACGATTACCATTTTATGGACAGACCAAAGCAAATCATTATTCTGTGCCTCAGAACAGGACACAATCGATTACACAACCTCGTCTTCTTACAATCATCCATGCCGTGTGGCGTTGGTGATCATGTCTGTTCAAGCCCTCTATCTCGTTTGCTGTCCATCGTTCCTTATACTGGTGTTCCTCTACGCTTTACGCCACAATGTCAAACTGTCTAGCATCTTCTCTTTTGGTATTTCCCAGCTCCTTTTCCCCTACTACTTTCCCGTTCTGGTGACGAACTCCAGCTTTCCTCTTCTCACGACATCCCCAAAAGAATGTGGACTGTCTTCTTTTGATACACAACCTCAGGTCCACACATGTTAAGATTAGCCAATCAGTCATGCGCACATGTAGATTGGCGCCGCCGACAGCTGATCACATACTTCAAGTCTGCAACGAATAATCATCTGGCTGAGAGAAACAAAACAAACAAAAAAATGGAAAATAAACTTTTGGGCCACAGAGTGAACACGAACAAAAAATTACAGTGGAGTTTATATAAGAGAAACATTGCAGATATTGAGATTCAATTTCATGCGAATGGAAGAATAAGCAGAAGAAGCAGACGACGAAACGAAGGAGAAAATGAAGAAAGAAGAAGCAGGAAGAAGGATTAAAGAATAAGGAAGAAACAAGAAGACAGGAAGAAGGAATAAAAAAGGCAGAAAAAAGGAAGCAAGAAGGAAAAAGGTAGGAACAAGGACGAAACAATGGAAGAAAAAAGAAGAAACGTTAAGAAGGAAGACAGAAGAAGGAAGAAGGCAGGAAGAAGGAAGGAAGAAGTCAGAAAGAAGGAAGAAAGAAGAAAGAAAGTAGGAAGAAGTAAGAATTATGAAGAAAGAATGAAGGAAGAAAGAAGTAGGAAGAAGGAAGAAAAAAGGAATGAAGAAGGCAGGAAGAAGGAAGAAAGAAGGCAGGAAGAAGAAAGAAGCAGGAAGAAAGAAGGCATGAAGAAGGAAGACATGAAGAAGGAAGAAATAGGAAGGAAGAAGCAGAAAGAATAACGATAAAAAGCAGGAAGAGGGCAGGAAGAAAGAAGGTAGGTGTCACAATTCTATATTGGATTAGCATTAGTGGAAAAGAGTTAATATTTACAGATGACAGATACGGACAACCACGGATGACACATTAGATATGAGTTAATCCGATAGTTGACTAGACATCACCAAGGCCGTTACTCAGGGTCAAATACGAAGGGAATGAGCGAAGAGAGACAAGCTCACTCGCGAGACTGACCATTCGGGTCGGCTTGAACAGAGCTCAGGAAATCACCCGTGACGAGTGAACGACGTTAGGGAACGGACAGAGAGAAAACACGGAACACAGCGAAGAACATTGTGTGTTCAGCTTTCGACGGGACAGGACGTGTTCTGAAGCCAGACTTAGGAACTTAGAAATCTGACAACTGAGTGAAATAGATACGAGTTTTTGTACGGATGTTAGTCATTAGTCGTTAGTCGCGGTTCCAACATCAAGCAAAGGGTCGTCCCCATTATGCTCCGTTCCCGTGCCAGTGAATATCACATAAAATGTTCCCCACTGCCCCATGTGAAAGTGGAAAAGACAGGAGTCTCGACAAACAACGGCCCGCTCAGGCACACTGTGCATAATGCCGCCGCCAGAATGTCACCACAAAAGTCCTCTACGAAACATACAGTTCATCCTTGATGGAATTGCCAGTCACTTTCCCAACCATATGTTCACCTCCAAAGTCTCGATGTTTCTAGATGTTGTTGTTCCGTTTCTAGATGTTATCTAGCCAGCCACGCCATTTTTCCTCCGAAAATGCAGTTCACGCAACAAAACAACCTCGAACAGATGTAAAAACATTTCACGGAACATAATGACGTCGCTAAAATGCCAAGACAAAAGTCCTCGAAAACACATTTCAACATCGTAGGAAACGGATGTATAGCAAACGAGTGCGACTTAATTAAATAAACGCTTAGAATACATGACAAAACCATGACGAAATAAGGCGACAGTTTTAGACACTCAGTTAGTTAGTCGACAGATCATCCTCTGTTCAGTGTTGGTTTAGTAATCTTCTTTGGCTTCCCGCGTAGGCGTTATTGTTTGGCGACACCTCTTTTAATTTGTTCTCGCATCCTGTTTATGGTTGTAGATTCACAGTCATCACTTGGTTCTCGCGAACGACTTACTTCTCGTAGAGCATTCAGAATGTCAGCCTGGTCCATGGCTTGTCCGCCTTCCATAGTAGTCTTACCTGCAAGCTTGTCAGCCCGCTCATTTCCTGGCACGAAAATGAAACTAATCTTTGCCATCGAAACCGCTCCAGAGACAGCAACCACACTCTTCTGATCCACCCCATTTCTATCTTCTTGAGCATGCTCATTGAGTCATTGAGGAAACATGCCCCAGTGAATGTCTTGGTCTCGAGCTATGTTATTTCTTTAATTACTGTCATGACTTCCATAGTCAGGCTACTTGTGGTCAAAGCAAGAGCACCAGAATCTTCCTTCACAATGCTCACTCCGGCCTGAGCCGTAAAAGCCCATGAACTTCTCGCTCAGTGCGTGGGGATAGTGTGTAAGCCAGTAGAGAGTTGTACGCGTGTGGGTTTGGGCAATTATAATTTGTACATACGAAAATATATTTATTATGGGACTATTGTCCAGACGTCGGGTCAATGATAATAAATTACACCGACATGTATTTTCATTCCTGGTGATGGAGTCATTTTAGTAAATAGTGACACAATACCTGTCACATCGCTCGGTATACAAGCGATTAATAATTAGATAAACGTAAGATAAAGCCAGGTTTATGACTGTAGGGAGAATGAAAAAAGGAGGAAGCGTTAAGAAGGCAGAAAGAAGGAAGAAGGTAGAAAGAAGGCAGGAAGATAGCAGGAAGAAAGATGATTGAAGAAGGCATGAAGAAAGAAGACAGAAGAAGGAAGAAGCAGGAAGAAAGAAGACAGGAAGAAGGAAGAAAGAAGAAGGAAGAAGCAGAAAAAAGGAAGAAAAAAGGGAGGAAGACGGCAGGAAAAAGGAAGAAAGATGAAGGAAGAAGCAGGAAGAAGGAAGAGGTAGGAAGAAGGAAGAATGAAGAAGGAAGATGTAGAAAGAAGAAGGAAAAGGCAGGAAGAGGCAGGAGAAAAGAGGAAGAAGGAGTAAGCCTCGATGGAATTGCATGCAGTTTTAGCTACGAATTACCGCGATTTATTGCTACATAATTTAACACCATCAAACCGTAGGCAGATGTTTTCTGTTTGTTTTTTCCCCCCTATCACTAGCTTTGGCATCAATTTAGTTTATTTATTTTCATCTGGCAACACATGCTCCCCTAAGACTTCTTCTGCTCATCAAACATGTCTGCCAGGTAGGCATTCACTGCCTGATTTAATTAACGGTTCCCAAACTTGCTTTTTCATGTGGGTAAAAATTTCCAGGATGAATGTTTGCTTGACGTCAGAAGAATTCGAGTCCAAATGTAGCGGAAACAGCTTCATGTTGGTCGTCAACAAAAAGCCTATGATATTTAAGATTAAGAGAACGCTTTATAGGAAGATTTAATCAGATTTGGCATAAACATCAAATTTAGGAATTGATATTTTCGTATTAATAGACATCCTGCTTTTAAGTTGAGTTGAGTTGAGCTAAGAAACATCACTGCAGTCAGGACATTCCCAAACGTGCTCCGTCCCCTCGTTCAACAACCAGTGAAGAGTCACACTGCTAATCGTTCCACCCGTCATCTGATTGCAATTTTTTTCTGGATTTCCCTCTCACTTTTGAGATTCGACCAGAGCCCCTGTCGATACCCCGCCATATCATTCGTTCCACATACGGGTGCTCAGTCTGTTCCCCAGCTTTTTCCACCTGGTCCCACAAGTACCCGACCACCTCTCTCTTGTACATAAATATGCAAGTATAAATTGTGAACATTATTTATAAAGCGGCATATTTGCAATGTTAACAAATGAAATTGATTAACTGGCTTTCAATGTTAAGCCGAAAGAAGTTAGCGATAGATGAAACTGTATAACCCTGACTTCTCGCTAACAAATAGAAGCACACACAAATTTGATTATACGAGGGTAAGTTAATAAGTAAGTCACAAATGGCTGTAAACAAATAACCAGTTTATTTTTATACATCCATTGTCCTTTTATTTCTCAACATAATTTCCACCAACACTGATGCACTTATCCCATTGTTTTATCAGTCCTCCCAAACCGGCTGCATAAAATTGCGTGCTCTGTTTTCTAAATCACGTTTTCACTTCTCATTGAACTTTGGCGTCATTCCTGAAATGTCTCCCGCCAAGGTGGGTTATAAGTGGACTTAGACCCCAGCGATTTCCCGTAAAGCGGTGCATAGTTGGATAGAAAAAGTTACGAGGCCGAGTCAATAAGAAAATCACACAGTTCTGTGGGATGGTAGGTAAATGAAAACAAGGCACCCAATTCTATGCAGTCGGTTTGGGAGGACTGATAAAACGATGGGATAAGTGCATCATTGGTGGTGGAAATTATGTTGAGAAATAAAGGAACAATGTATGTATAAAAATAAACATGTTTCAAGTTGTTATCATATTTAGTTATTTTTCTACAGCCATTTGTGACCTACTTATAGACTTACCCTCGTACTAATATTTATACGTTGCAGGGGGATGTGCTAACGCAGTAGCCAGAACGCTTGATGTCTTGTCCTATGGCAATTTGTTTGATTCCTCAACAAGGAGAGATGTTGTGTCATTGACCTCAACAAGGAGATATGTTGTAACATAGGCCTCAGCAAGGAGAGATGTTGTAACATTGGCCTCAACAATGAGAAATGCTGTAACATTGGTCTCAACAAGGAGAGATGTTGTAACATTGGCGTCAACCAAGAGAGATGTTGTAACATTGGCCTTAACAATTAGAGATGTTATAAAATTGGTCTTAACAAAGAGAGATGTTGTAACATTGGTCTAAACAAGGAGAGATGTTGTAACATTGGCCTCAACAAGGAGAGATGTTGTAACATTGGCCTCAACAAGGAGAGGTGTTGTAACATTGGCCTCAACAAGGTGAGATATTGTAACATTGGCCTCAACAAAGAGAGATCTTGTAACATTGGCCTCAACAAGGTGAGGTGTCTTATGACATTGGCCTCAACAAAGAGAGATGTAAAATTGACCTGAACAAGGAGAGATGTTGTAACCTTGGCCTAAGCTCCCAGGTCACCCAAGCCTAAAATGAGAACCAGGAAATGTTCTGGGAAGCAAAGGCGACAGTTGTGATATTCACCACATCACTTATTACATGTCAGGGTGGTCAAGAGGTAGAACAGATGGCTCTCATTCGGGAGACCAGAGTTCAAATCACCGTAAGATGAGTGGAGTTTTTTTTTCTGTCGATGGCAGAAATTAAACCCTAACCTGCACAGTTAGCGGCGACTGTACTAGGCAGGCGGTTTCAATTCCTCAGACACAAGACCACCCCCTGTCCTACACAGCCAGGTAGTCTAGTCAGTAATGACAGTTAACAACCATGACAACCATAACAAACCATAACAACCATAACAACCGAATGCTGATAAGGATATACACACATGTGTCTAGCACCATATACCCGGCTGAGTACGAGGGAAAGGGCCATGTACTTGCCAAACCTGGGTATGATCACTAGAACTGAAATTTGGTTAGAAAATATAACGTTTCTGCGAGACAGCTCTTGGCTTCGCCAGTAGAGATTTAGACATTGTCCCTTAGAGACAAATATCCACACGTAACTATTTGGTGGTCTCAGGTGGTATTCAGATACAAGATTGAAGAAACAAACCGAAATGCGTGAGTTGACATTTCTAGATCAATATCAAACGAGAAGAGTTAGAAAAGACAAAGGGGGGTGAGCAACAAATGGAAACGGAAAAACAAATTTCAAAGAAGTGGAATGATAATCATCATGAAGAGGAGGAAAATGAAGAAGAAGGTACAGAAGAAAAGAAAGAAGCAGAGAACGAGGAAGGGAAACAGAAATAAGAAGCAAAAAAGAAGGAAGGAGGAACGAATATTGAAAGAAGACAAAGGCAATAGAAAGAAATCAAGAAGAACATGACAAGACAATTGCAGGCGAAATGAGCATATAAGACAATAGAGGAGAAGCCAGGGAAATGAAAGACATGCCAGAGTGAACAGAAGGCAGAAAATAGGAGGACAACGAACAAGAAATCACTTTTACGCACGCATTTGCGTTAACTCCCAGAATTCCCTTCGCCATTCAAAACGGTTGGCAGCCATGTCATATAACATCAGTGCTTGGGATTCACTCATTTGTTTAGGTTGAAGCAGATGGAACACAGCTGCAAGAAATAGTGCATATATAATTGCAGCCGATAGCCACTTTGAATTTTTCAAATCCAAACACAACTGCAAGAAATAGTGTATATATAATTGCAACATAAATCAACTTAGAAGGTTTCAGCCTTAATACAGCTGCAAGAAATAATGGATACACACGGCGGGGGAGGGGTGAGTCAATAAGTAGGTCACAAATGCTGTAGAAACATAACTAACTGTGATAACAACTTGATACCAGTTTATTTTTATACATACATTGCTGCTTTATTTCTCAACATAACTTTTACCAACATTGATGCATTTATCCCATCGTTTTATCAGTCCTCCCAAACCGGCTGCATAGAACTGCGTGCTCTGTTTTCTGAACCACGTTTTCACTTCACATTCAACTTCGGCGTCATTTGCGAAATGTCTCCCGCCAAGGTGTGTTTTCAGTGGACCAAAAAGGTGGAAATCCCTAGGGGCTAAGATTTTTGCGTGTAGAACTGGGTGTCCCTATTACCAGTGTCCATTGCCAATAGGCGAATACACCCCGACTTCAGAGGTACTTGTAATTTACGTCCCCAAGTCAAGAACGAGAAGTCAACCTTTTAGCCCAGCTGATCGGAAACCAGCAAACCAGAAGTTTATAAAAACTAGCACTATTCTCCATTCAGCCTTGCTGACGTCATACTGTTTCTGTAATATTAAGCCAAACGCCTCCATGTTGTTAATAAGCGTGGGCGGTCATGTTTCGCCAACTAACTCGATCACCAGAGTTGTGGATCAGCTCATTGTTTTTGCCTCAACCAGACAACGTGGCCAAGGCATCCAGGTATTTACTTCTCTGTCTTCCCCTTGTTCTCTTCCCCTTGATCGTGTCAGTTGTCACCAAACCCAAAACATTGTGACTTTCTACGTCTAATTTCTCTACTCAGTTTACGATTTTCATTTGTTTCTTGTAGGACTTGGTCATTGTTTATTCTGCCTGTCCATATTCTTTGAATTTTCCTCAAAAACCACATTTCCACCGCAATGAAAAGTTTTTCACCCTGTTTGTTCATCATCCACGCTTCACATCCATACAAAAGCACAGGTTCTATGTAGCACATCAACACATTTTTTCTCATTGCAAATACATCTTTTTATAAGTCAGTAAGATTTAAAACGTAGCCTGCTAAATTTGGTAAAATATTTCCAAAACCCAATAACCCAAATGTGGCGGCTGGAACTTCTTCTCTTTGGTGAGGAGTGTGATGTTGGCTGGTAGTAATGCTGTTGCCAATAGATTCATTGATTGTTGGTAAAGCTCCTAAATTTATGGAATTTCAAGTCCCGCCTGTTGTTGCCTTGGCAGGGCCAGACCAAATAATTTAACTGGCCTTATAGGGCCCGCGGACCGAATGTTCACCGCCCCTAATATAAACAAAAAAATCGTAAAATGCTTTCAGTACACAGCAACGTTCTCAATTGTCTTTATTACTTTACGGATATACTGGGTTACTTCTCGTACCTGTAGGGCGTCTGTCAGAACTATATAAGTCGGACATATATCACAGCACCCCATTCAATTTATTTGTGCCTGGGGTTGTGAATAAGTAACATACAGTTAGGAAATAGGCTGGAATGTAAATTGTGTTATTGTTTCCTACAGACGTGAACACGGCAAGCGGAAAACAAAGCTGACAGGGCAGACAATAGTGGTGCAGAGGCAGAGAATGTCTTACTGTGACGTGTAAACTATCAGTGTGTAAGATATTGGAGTGTGTATAGAAGATCTGTTCAACGGTGGCGGTGGTGGTAAATGTAGTAGTACTAGTATACTCTTCGCCTCTCCCTCTCTCCTCTCTCTACCCACGTTACTCTCCTCTCTCTCCTCTCCTTCCTCTTTCTCTCTCTCCCTCTCTCTCTCTCTCTCTCTCTCTCTCTCTCTCTCTCTCTCTCTACTCTCACCCCCTCTCTTCTCTCTGTATCATTTTTTTCTCTCAGTGTCTTGGGTTCATTGCATTGATACCTACACACGGGTAGCTGTAACTTTATTTTTAATACTTCTCCCATTCCACTAAGGTCAAGGGAGTGCTGTCATTTCAGACAACCACAAATTCTAGGTCACGATATCATGAGGTTTGGTAATCAGTTCTCTTCCCCATGCCATTCGCTTCCCATACAAGTCTATAGAATGTATATATTGGTACGAAACTGTGACCTACCCACATCCTGGCTGTCGGATAGGATGCGCCCGCTCCAGTAGATGTTACATATTTGTATGATTTTGACATTCAGCAGTTACGTTTAACGAGCGATGGTATCGAACTGACTCGCACTCATGCCCGTACGCCTGGTGGTAATGTGGTCGAGACCCCATTGAGGCAATTTAACCCCTCCCACCCCCCCCCCCCCCCCACCATAAAAATATTATCTGAGTTAAAAAATGGATACAGCGCCTAATATGAGCACACAGAAATGTTCTTATGTACAGGCTATCGATGTTTACCACGTCTGGGGTCACCGTAGCCATGTGGTCTAACCTCTCGTCTCTCGCTCCGGTCTGCATCTTCTTCTCCCGCAGATCTTTTCAGTCGTCATGATGTTCTCAGGTGCGTCTCTTCTAATTAAAATCTACAGTTAATTGCATTCCTTTTACTGGGGGTGGCACACAACGCCAGTGTTGTTTGGCTGTTTGTGATTTCTTGGCAAAGTTTACGTTCAGTAATTTACCACTGCCTTCTGAACTATCGGTGCTTATACCTCTATATGAAAACCAATGCAAAGCGGCGTGCTTCCATATCGCCCATGAACTCTCTCTCTTTCATGATCGCAGAACAGTTTTCCCCTTTCTTATTACAACTAAACTCCCGCGGACGGATACTGGCTGTGGGTATGTGAAGTGTTAGAACCATCACACTTCAGTCAGTCTGAACAATTGGTAGAATAGGTGGTCCCGTTGTTCATTCCAATAGCGAACATCGAAAGGCTGACATCGGACCCTCTTCCTACGTCATGTCATTGTCAGTGTAACATCGTAACCAGTACATCAAACGGTTCTCTTTTAGAGTTGTGGGTAATGGACAATTTACAGACAAGCTGAGAGACATCTGACAGCGGTGGAGATGTGGCTTTTAGAGAAGATTGCAACGAATACCATGGACGGACAGAAAATGAAATGAGATAGTCCTTCAATAGACAAATTAAAAACAGAGATTGATTGGAAAAATTAGACATAGACTGTCAAGATTCTTTGGACATGTTATGAGAAATGGATTTGAAAATTTGGTGACAACTGGCAAGCTAGATGGGAAGAGAGTAAGAGGAAGACAAAGGGATACATCACGTTGATGTTTTAGCAATATGATATGGTCGGGACAAGAATACAGACCTGATTCGGAGACTGATAACCATGTGAGGTGTCGAACCGTGATCACCGACGCCTGTCGGCACGGCACGGAACTTGATGATGATAATGATAATGTTCTACTTTCATTATCATATCCAAGCAATCGCTGTTAGTTGTTTTAACCACCCAAGGTATTCGTAGCATTAGTCTCAGAATTCACATTTCTGTTGCTTTCAAGCGCTTCCTATTTTGTCCATTCACCTTCCATTATGCACTACCATACAGCTGGAGTGAATTAGCACACCTTTGAACCACATATGTTCTTTCTCAGTACAAAAAGTATAACACATTACGGGAAGTAAGAACATCGGCTATCACCTGCTTACAATTTGTATTTTCAACTGATGTTCGGATTAATGGATTTTAATCTTTGATATTTTTGTGTAGTTCTGTGGGGAAGAGTTGTCTACACGCTCTCTGGTACCATGTTTATTTTGTGTCTCCAATTTCCTGGTCACATTTTACATCGTCTGCATATTGTACTTTGAAGCTCTCACTGCGCCAGCGATGGATTTATTTATTTAGTATTCTCTGTGATTACACTATGTGAATTGAGTTGAGTTGGGTCAAGAACCGACCTCACAGAACTCGCGATATTCTCATACGCGCTGCGTCGTCATCTTCAACAACCAATGAAAAGACCTAATACTAATGTTTAAGGTAGTTTCATATCCTTTACATGACGTTGCAGTCAACACCAGCATTTTTTGCTGTTGTGATCTATTGGGAAGTTTACGTTTAGTAGTTTGCCATTGCTTTCTGAACCACCGGCACCCATACCATTTCGTTAAAAAAAACTCAACGCGGTGTGCTGCCAAATCGCGCGCCGCTGTGTTTCGAATGCGGGTATGCGGGATCCCGACCCGCATCAATAAGTACTTCGGCACGGAGGCGGAAAATACTAATGGTATCAGATGCAAGTTAGTCATACTAGTCAACAACCAACATGTACCAGAAATGAACATATCTGATCTTAAATAATTTTGGTGTGCTGAAAACGAAAATGGCATTAAAAAGTAAACATTGAGCACAACCCACAACTGGCAACGCTGATCGCATTCCGGTACGAACCTAAGGCCTTGTCCGCGTCAGTATGGAAGCATTAGACTCCAGTTTCACTCTCGGAAAAACAAAAAACACAAACAAATAAATAAATAAATTCAAAAGTAAGTTATGACTGGCTATAGTTCTCAAGATAGATGCTACTAGTTTATTTAATTACTGTCAATTTATATATACGATGCAACTGTTGTCGGCGTCTGCATAATTTTTTTTTTTCTAATGATCAGTAAAAATGTAACTAGAAGTTGCAATCCTATCTATGATAACATCACCTGTGTGTATAAATATTTTATCTCTGATAACATTTTGCCATCAGTTAGTGCATTTGTCTTTATCGAAAGTATCGTAGTTAGAAATGTCGAGGATATGTGTGAACAGGATACAGCTTGTATTTTGGCTGCAGAATAGATCAAGATAAGAGCTGGACGCCAAACATATGCTACAATACATGCGCAGCACATCTTAAACTGTGGTTGACTGGAAAAAAGTCAGTGGGACAATTTTCTTGGAAACATCAGGTCTGATAATTACAATGAAATTGCAGAAAATCTCCTTCTGAAGTGCCTATTATGTTGCATGAACTTTACAGAGGGTGAATATTTTCAAATACTGCACAGTCATTAAAATTTCACCCTATATACGAGTCTTGGCTGCAACATGTGTTTGAAAATTAATTTCTGGATTCTCATCTGGATTTCTTTACTTGAAACTGTGAAGCTGTCAGTTATGAGCATGAGGTGATATCAAGGCAATTGGGGTCCTTCAATGCTGGCTGATTACTGTTGGACTGTGACAAGAAACATCTGATCGATTGACTACAAGAAGCAAGCGAAGAGAGCTCGATCAGCTAGTCAATAATGGCGGAATTGGTTCAACTGCGCCTTTATAAAACGACAGTTGTGAACTTTAAATAACGTTTTTATTGTTTCTACTCGTATTATTTTATGTTGAAATATCATTTAATTATGTAACCACAAGTTTTATAATGCTAAAGTACAAATACTAACTGTTCACCCCAGAGAATTAAACAAGCATACACTATGTGCATTTTTTAAAAGTTGCATATCCCTTACAGGACGTTGCAGTCAACACCAGCATTTTCAGTTGCTGTTGATGTTCTTGGCAAGATTACGCTCAGTAGTTTGCCATTGCTTTCTGAACGACCGACTCCTATACCCCGTAAGTAACCAACGCGACGCAATCCGCAGCCGAATCTCGCGCAGCTGTGTTCCTCCCGTGGATATACGGGATTACGAAGTGTTAATTATCCATCTGGCCTTTCCTGAGAGAATTGAGTGTCGGCCGCCCCATACTTTCCCTGCAGGCCCATTATTTCCAGGCCATGATGATCTATCTGTTCTTCGAGACTATTCACACGATCCTTAAAGGCCCTGACCACATATGGCATATGGTGCACTAATACCCCATCCAGCGGTGGAGATCCTGCCAGTTTGTCCGACTGCCCCACTAACTATATGGGGCGTCAAAATGATACCATCCCGTTCAAACCCGCCAGCATGCCCTGGGGAAAAGATCCAACGGCTGCTCCTTAACTTAGATTTTATTGATTGTCTCAATAACTGAGTATGGATTGGCTCACTCAAAATGTTAAAGAGTCAGCTGGTGAAACTACAGCGCACCATACAGAATGAAGACATGCAGGTGATACAGGAGGGCTCAATGGACATGCCGACAATGTGTATGCGATACATCCTGGCTTTGAAACGATTGCAAACTCAAAGTGCAGCAGACTAACTCATATATCTGAGTGGCCGCTGACAAGAAGCACCTTCTGCATGAAGGCCTTGACACAAATAAGGGCCACAGATAGAGAAAAGAGGACAAACAGGAATGGCTCAGGCAGAGGACACTATCAAAGAAGCGTATATTTGAAAACATCGGGACAGGAGAGAATGGGTCAGAATGCCAGAAGAAATGTCAGACCTAAGCAAGGCCATAATCACACTGGGTCAGGCGTGTAGGAACTGGCTAACAGGTAGCGCTGAATGGCAGGTGAAACAGTTGATATCAGACAGTTCGCGCCCAGATGATTACGATATATTTTGAAATTAAATCAGAGATACGCTTTAATGTTGGGGATATTTTCGACTTTCGTGTTATTGAATGGGCGCATAACTGTGAGTTTGTGTGAAAATGATGTATATATGAATGTGTGTATATAGGTATGTGTGTGTGTGTGCGTGCGCGTGCGCGTGCGCGTCTGCCTGCCTGCCTGCCTGCGTGCGTGCGTGCGTGCGTGCGCGCGCGCGTGTGTGTGTATCTGCCTGCCTATCTGCGTGTCTCAAAAAATGGTAACAAGCACTATGTTCACAGCATTCATTTAACAGGTGTTGTGGTTTTCTATGTGAATGTAACATACACAATAGATAATTGATGTACGAAAGATGAGTGGTCAGAAGGGCCGAATATAAGATGGGCCTGCATGCCCAATTTGTAACCCTTAGAAAATAAAATTTGCTCGTTCGTTCTCTATATTTGTCTGTCTATTGTATATGTAGGCACGATCCACTTTCTTAATATTGCCATTATTTCTGTCTTTCTTTTATACACAGCTGTGGCGCATGTTTACATTTTCTACAACCACAGCAGCTTCTTTACCCCTTCTTACTTTTTGTTATCAAGACGGGGTCTTCAGCATATTGCAAGTTGTTTATATTATGACTGCAAACAGCAATCCCTCTCATATGTTCTATAGATCTCAGTGCATTCTCGCAGTATAAGGGGTTCAAATCATGGGACATTACACATTGTTGAAAGCCTGCTTAATGCACTGATATCGTCCTAAATAGTTATTGGTTCTTATAACTGATGTTTGTTGCCAATAATTGTTTTTGTTATTCGCAAATATCGTATTATCATTTTAATTTTCCTAGTAGATTATTTCATTCCAACATACGCCTGTGAGACCTAGACACTTACTAAATAAGCTGAACAGCCAGCGCATACATGCCTTTGTAACATGTATAAATGTGTCCGGGTTCTAAGACTATCTTGGATACAGAAAGGAACAAATGCATCCATACGAAAAAAGCTTAATATTGAAGAAGGTTGGCTACCAAAGACGATAAAACAAAGAAAATTGAAATATTTTGGTCACTTGAAACGTCAAAGATTTTGGAGAGAACAATAATGGAGGGGTAAATGCCCGGGAAGAGAGGAAGAGAAAAGCCAAAGAGAAGATGGGTGCAGGATGTGGCGGACGATCTCCAGATGGGCGTATCGGATGCGGGATATCTTGCTTATGATCGAGAAGTTTTCTGGAAGGTTGTTATGGGAGCAGGGTTCTGCAAAAGACATGCTACTGAATGAATTAGATTATTTCAGCATGTTTCACACTGTCAAACGCTTGTGTGTAGTGTATGAAGTATAACCCCAGATCTGAGGCTATAAATGTGATTATAAATACACCCTATAGCCATGATTGTTCCTTTTCATTTCTTCCTCTATAATATGGTAAATAAGTTCGTTGCTTATCCTTTACATGCCGTCGCAGTCAACCCCAGCCTTCTTTGGCTGTTTCTGATTTACAAGGCAAGCTTACGTTCTGTAGCTTGTTATTGTTGTCTGAACGACTGATGCTCGTACAATTTAAAACCAGCGCAAGGCGGTCTGCTTCCAAATCGCCGGCAGCTGAACTTGAAATCGCATTTGTAACCCATTGCCACAGTGCGGTTGGTAAGGCAAGGAAAGGGAGAATGGCCGCTATCCGCTACTTATCATTTCTTTGTAGAGCTGATCCTCGGACACGTGCTGTAACAGTCGGAGATAAACTTTATGAACCTCTGCCTGTAACAGTCGGAGATAAACTTTATGAACCGCTGCCTGTAACAGTCGGAGATAAACTTTATGAACCGCTGCCTGTAACAGTCGGAGATAAACTTTATGAACCGCTGCCTGTAACAGTCGGAGATAAACTTTATGAACCTCTCCCTGTAACACTCGGAGATAAACTTTATGGTCCACTGACTGTAACAGTCGGAGATAAACTTTATGAACCTCTCCCTGTAACACTCGGAGATAAACTTTATGGTCCACTGACTGTAACAGTCGGAGATAAACGTTATGAACTGCTGCCTGTAACACTCGAAGATAAACTTTATGAACTGCTGCCTGTAACACTCGAAGATAAACTTTATGAACTGCTGCCTGTAACACTCGAAGATAAACTTTATGAACTGCTGCCTGTAACACTCGAAGATAAACTTTATGAACCGCTGCCTGTAACAGTCGGAGATAAACTTTATGAACCGCTGCCTGTAACAGTCGGAGATAAACTTTATGAACCGCTGCCTGTAACAGTCGGAGATAAACTTTATGAACCTCTCCCTGTAACACTCGGAGATAAACTTTATGGTCCACTGACTGTAACAGTCGGAGATAAACTTTATGAACCTCTCCCTGTAACACTCGGAGATAAACTTTATGGTCCACTGACTGTAACAGTCGGAGATAAACTTTATGAACTGCTGCCTGTAACACTCGAAGATAAACTTTATGAACTGCTGCCTGTAACACTCGAAGATAAACTTTATGAACTGCTGCCTGTAACACTCGAAGATAAACTTTATGAACTGCTGCCTGTAACACTCGAAGATAAACTTTATGAACTGCTGCCTGTAACAGCTGGAGATAACTTTATTGACCACTGCCTTTCACAGTCGATGATAAACTTTATGGACCACTGCCTGTAACAGTCTAAGACAAACTTTATTTGTAAACTGCCTGGAACAGACGAAGGTAAACTCTATTTGTCAACTTCCTGTAATTGTCAAAGGATAAACTTCATGGATCACTGCATTTAACAGTCGAGGTCCAACTTTATTTGTCAACTTCCTGTAACAGTCGAAGGATAAACTTGATAGATCGCTACCCGTAACTGTCGAAGATAAACTGTATGGACCACTGTCTGTAATAGTGAAGATTAACTTTATTTGCCAGCTGACTGTAACAGTGGAAGATAAATTCTATTTGTCAACTGTCTGTAACTTTCGAATGATAAGCTTTATGGACCGCTGCCTGTAAATGTCGAAGATAAACTGTATGGACTACTGCCAGCAACAGTTGAAGATAAAATTTACTTGTCAACTGCCTGTAACAGTCGAAGATAAACTCTATGTTCCACTGACTGACTGACTGTAACAGACGGAGATAACATGTATAGACCACTACCTGTCAGGATGTATGGATGAATCAATATATTAAACAGAGCGATAAGAAGGGCAGAATATTAGTCTGGCCTGAGTGCCCAATTCTTAACCCTTTGAAAATAAAATTCATTCGTTTGTTCGTTCTTTCGTTTGTTCATTCTGTCCGTCTATCTGTCGGTCCACCCGCCCTATCTGTCTGTCTGTCTACCCGCCTATCTGCCGTCCACCCGCTGGCCTATGTACTCGTGTATTCATGTGTATGTATGTGTGTGTGTGTGTGTGTGTGTGTGTGTATGTGTGTGTGTGTGTGTGAGTACGTGTATGTGTGTGTGTGTACTCTACCTAATGAATTTGCTCATATCCATTACATTCATTTCCTTCACAGTGTGTTCAACAGTATACTGCCTTCCTCGTCTTGCTTTTGGAACGTTCATTTCCTCATTATATTCTCTCGTGACCTGACATTAGGCTAAAGGGCAAGAGCTCAGGCGCCACTCTGCCGTTAACAACGACGACAACAACAATAAAAACAATAATCAAAAAGAAACAATAGCAGCCAAAATAATCCGTGATTTTCTTATTATCTCGGTTTTAAGAATAAAAATTGGACATTTATGTTATTTAAGCTAAACATATGAAGAATACTCAGTGGGATATATCTTTGTTAACTGAGGTAAGAACGAGTTCTTCAGAATTATATTGAGTCAATACTGATGTACGGAAGTGAATCATAGACATTTACCTGACGGGTTAGAAATTATGCGAAAGCTACAGAGGTGTGGTTTCATAGAAGAATTGTGAGATAATCATGAATAGATTTAAAAAAAAGTAATGAACACATCCCGAAAGAATTGAAGAGAACTGGATACTCGAGACAGAAGTAAGCAATGCGCGTTCTATGAGAGCCTGTTACAAATACAACGTGTACTTCCTTACTATTCCCCAGCCATCGGAACGATGCTGAAAGTAAAGATATCGTACGCCATAACCTCCTTTTTCCACCCAGCTTCCATTAACTCTTGCTATGAAGCCTTGTGATCAAGTAGAAAGTATAACAAACAAAGGGCCTACATTTGGAGACGTTAATTCAGCGGGGAGTAAGCACATGGTCAGAACGACACCAGACCCATAAAGGATAATGCGGGCGGGCGCTAAGTCACCTGGTACTGGTACAATCAGCATGGTACCTTTGCAGTGGAACTGCACAAGAGGACGAAGCACTTGTGCGAATGTCCCGAGTGCAATGATATTGATTCTTGATTTCATAATTATTATGAAAAAGAGAAAATCAGGAGTACGTCGTGACACAGGGAAAGACTGTGGTTTAAGATAGCGCACGAACGAAGGAACAAATTTAATTTTGTTTAAAGAACTAAGAATTGGGCACGCAAGCATGTCTGATATTCTGCCCTTCTTATCTCTCCGATCTCATACATTATTCATACTCCACTTATGAGAGGCAGTGGGAGACAAAGAAAGAGAGGATGCTAGACAGTTTAACATCATGACGCGATGGCACATCTATATCAGAAATTATTCAGTGAACGAGGCAGATGGTTGAGAACAGACATGATATCGTTATCTTAGAGCAGCGTATGTCACAGAGATGTGGTTGGAATTCTAGAGATAACATTGGTCGTTGGGCTCATGGTTTGGTCAATGAGGTTCGGAGTGTAACCGGGGGATACATGGTGGTTGAAGGAGGGGGTGGAGAAGGAGGCGGAGACGAAGAAGAAGAAGAAGAAGAGGATGAAGCAAGGGTCCTGGGTATGGACAATCATCATCATCATGTGCCGTGCCGATAAGCGTGGGCGGTCATGTTTCGCCATCTAACACGATCACCAGAGTCATGACGGTCTGGAGTCACCTGGTACACATGACTACTCCTACCCGGCCATGCTGCTCCTATGGAGCACCCATTTACGCCGTTTCTCTGATGTTATACGAGATTGCAAAACATGATATTCTTGGCATCTATGCAGAAGGTAGTTTGCCCTTGCTTTCCTTCTCAGCACTGACCATATTGGTCGATGACCGTAGCCATTGTGCCCCCCCTCCCTCCCCCCCCCCCCCCCACAAAAAAAAATCGTCTGACTACCGTCGGTAAATTTGAGACCATAAATTGTAGACTGTTAAAAAAGACTTGAAATGTACACAACGTAGTCACAATCCAAGATGTCCCTGGCACTCCGTTGGCCTGCATAAGAAAAAGATTAGAAAACATTTAAAAGACATTTATGGAGGGAGGTGTACATGGGATGCAGAGAAGTGGAATTTGATTTAAGAGGTAAAAGATAATTTACACATGATAACAACGAATTCGCGACGCCAGGCTTGTGATAGTGAGGTGTTTCCAAATATTATTAATGTGGAAAATGTCTGCACAGGATACACCAA
Source organism: Cepaea nemoralis (assembly GCA_014155875.1). Classification (NCBI taxonomy): domain Eukaryota; kingdom Metazoa; phylum Mollusca; class Gastropoda; order Stylommatophora; family Helicidae; genus Cepaea; species Cepaea nemoralis. Next base: position 27,755 of record JACEFZ010005494.1, read on the forward strand.
TGTACGATGATGGTTATATGAAAAAAATGCATGTATAGAGATGTTGTGTTGAAAAACAATGACAATATGGATGTGTACATAAATAATGGACAAAGACATGCAATGGTAATCTCAAAGTAAATAGGAATAGTCTGTTCAAGAGCTTTCAGTAACTATTTCAAGGGCTGGGCACTCAAGCAGGCGGTTTTAAGAGCTGTAGTTGTAGCGTTTAGTGTTGAGATAAGGAAGTATTTGACACTTAGTGGCAGGGCATGTCCATAGACATGGTTGGAATTCTAGAAATAACATTGATAGGTGGGCTTATAGTGTGGTAAATGATCTGAGTGTCATTGGGGAAGGAGAAGGCACGGTGGTTGAAGGAGGAGAAAAAGAAGAGGAAGAAGAATAAACAGAGGATAATGAGAAAGAAAGAGAAGAAGGAGATGAAGACGAAGAAGAAAAATAAGAACAGGAGGAAGAAGAAGGAGGTGAGGCGAAGAAGAAGACGTAGAAAAGGAGGAAGAGGAAGGAAAAAAGTACAAGAAGAAGATGATAAAGACGAGGAAGAAGGATAAGAAGAAGGATGGAGGAAGAATGAAGGAAGGAAAAGAGGGGTAGAGAGAGGAGGGAAGGAGGAGCGGAGGGAAGGAGGAGAGGAGGAGGAAGAGGACAAGAGTCAGGTGAGGAGGGGAGGAAGGAGAGGAGAAGATGTAGAAGTAGAACAACAACTACACGATTCAGGAGTAAGCGGATGATGAGGATTCTGAAAAGAGGACTGGTAATGAGAGCGATGAAAGAGAGCAAGAGAGGCAGCAATTAGAAGGATACCTAAGATGATAGTAAGTGTATCCCCTAAAATACGGCTTTCTTTGTGTTCAATTATTTTACTTTCGCTCGCATAAATACAGAGTCGCTGTAGGACATAAATTACTGTTAGTTGCGTGTCCTTTACTGTGTCGCTTTAAGACATGAATTACTGTTAGTTGCACATCCTTTGCTGTGTCGCTGTAGGACATGAATTACTGTTAGTTGCACGTCCTTTACTGTGTCGCTGTAGGACATAAATTACTGTTAGTTGCATGTCCTTTACAGTATTGATGTAGGACATAAATTACTTTTAGTTGCATATCCTTTGTAGTCTCGCTGTAGGACATAAATTACTTTTAGTTGCATATCCTTTGTAGTCTCGCTGTAGGACATAAATTACTTTTAGTTGCATATCCTTTACAGTATTGCTGTAAGACATAAAGTACTCTTACTTGCATGTCCTTTACTGTGTCGCTGTAGGACATACATTACTGTTAGTTACATATCCTTTACTGTGTTGCTGTAGGACATAAAGTACTCTTAGTTGCATGTCCTTTACTGTGTCGCTGTAGGACATCCATTACTGTTAGTTGCATATCCTTTAGAGTGTTGCTGTAGAACATAAATTACTGTTAGTTACATATCCTTTGTAGTCTCGCCGTAAGACATAAATTACTGTTAGTTACATATCCTTTGTAGTCTCGCCGTAAGACATAAATTACTGTTAGTTACATATCCTTTGTAGTCTCGCCGTAAGACATAAATTACTGTTATTCGCATATCATTTACAGTGTTGTTGTAGGACATAAATTACAGCTTGTTGCATATCTTTTGTAGTCTGACTGCAGGGCATAAATTACTGTTAGTTAAATGTCCTTTATAGTCTCACTGCAGGACAAAAATTACTGTTGGTTGCATGTCCTTTGTACTTTCTTTGCAGGACACAAATTACTGTTAGGTGCATGTCCTTTACTGTTTCGCTGTAGAACATACATTAATGTTAGTTGCATGTCCTTTGTAGTCTCACTGCAGGACATAACTTACTGTTATTTGCATGTCCTTTGTAGTCTCATTGCAGGACATAAATTACTGTTAGTTGCATTTCCCTTTGTCTCACTGCAGGATACAAATTACTGTTAGTTTCAGTTCCTTTAGTCCCACTGCAGGATATAAATTACTGTTAGTTTCAGTTCCTTTAGTCTCACTGCAGGATATAAATTACTGTTAGTTTCAGTTCCTTAAGTCCTTCACTGCAGGATATAAATTAATGTTTATTGCATATTCTTTACAGTTTTGCTGTGGGATATAAATTAGTTAGTTAAATAGGTAAAACGGCATGATAGTTAGTTAATAGGTAAAACGGCATGATAGTTAGTTAATAGGTAAAAGGGCATGATATTTAGTTAAATAGGTAAAACGGCATGATAGTTAGTAAAATAGGTAAAACGGCATGATAGTTAGTTAAATAGGTAAAACGGCATGATAGTTAGTTAAATAGGTAAAACGGCATAATAGTTAGTTAAATAGGTAAAAGAGCATGATAGTTAGTAAATACATTAATCGGCATGATAGTTAGTTAAATAGGTAAAAGGGTATGATAGTTAGTTAAATAGGTAAAACGGCATGATAGTTAGTTAAATAGGTAAAACGGCATGATAGTTAGTTAAATAGGTAAAACGGCATGATAGTTAGTTAAATAGGTAAAACGGTATGATAGTTAGTTAAATAGGTAAAATGTCATGATAGTTAGTTAAATAGGTAAAAGGGCATGATAGTTAGTTAAATAGGTAAAACGGCATGATAGTTAGTTAAATAGGTAAAACGGCATGATAGTTAGTTAAATAGGTAAAACGGCATGATAGTTAGTTAAATAGGTAAAACGGCATGATAGTTAGTTAAATAGGTAAAACGGTATAATAGTTAGTTAAATAGGTAAAACGGCATGATAGTTAGTTAAATAGGTAAAACGGCATGATAGTTAGTTAAATATGTAAAACGGCATGATAGTTAAATAGGTAAAAGGGCATGATATTTAGTTAAATAGGTAAAACGGCATGATAGTTAGTAAAATAGGTAAAACGGCATGATAGTTAGTTAAATAGGTAAAACGGCATGATAGTTAGTTAAATAGGTAAAACGGCATAATAGTTAGTTAAATAGGTAAAAGAGCATGATAGTTAGTAAATACATTAATCGGCATGATAGTTAGTTAAATAGGTAAAACGACATGATAGTTAGTTAAATAGGTAAAACGGCATGATAGTTAGTTAAATAGGTAAAAGGGCATGATAGTTAGTTAAATAGGTATAACGGCATGATAGTTAGTTAAATAGGTAAAACGGCATGATAGTTAGTTAAATAGGTAAAACGGCATGATAGTTAGTTAAATAGGTAAAACGGCATAATAGTTAGTTAAATAGGTAAAAGAGCATGATAGTTAGTAAATAGGTAAAACGGCATGATAGTTAGTTAAATAGGTAAAACGGCATGATAGTTAGTTAAATAGGTAAAATGTCATGATAGTTAGTTAAATAGGTAAAAGGGCATGATAGTTAGTTAAATAGGTAAAACGGCATGATAGTTAGTTAAATAGGTAAAACGGCATGATAGTTAGTTAAATAGGTAAAACGGCATGATAGTTAAATAGGTAAAACGGCATGATAGTTAGTTAAATAGGTAAAACGGCATGATAGTTAGTTAAATAGGTAAAACGGCATGATAGTTAGTTAAATAGGTAAAACGGCATGATAGTTAAATAGGTAAAAGGGCATGATAGTTTGTTAAATAGGTAAAATGGCATGATAGTTAGTTAAATAGGTAAAACGGCATAATAGTTAGTTAAATAGGTAAAAGGGCATGATAGTTAGTTAAATAGGTAAAACGGCATGATAGTTAGTTAAATAGGTAAAACGGCATGATAGTTAAATATGTAAAAGGGCATGATAGTTAGTTAAATAGGTAAAACGGCATGATAGTTAGTTAAATAGGTAAAACGGCATGATAGTTAGTTAAATAGGTAAAACGGCATAATAGTTAGTTAAATAGGTAAAAGGGCATGATAGTTAGTTAAATAGGTAAAACGGCATGATAGTTAGTTAAATAGGTAAAACGGCATGATAGTTAGTTAAATAGGTAAAACGACATGATAGTTAAATAGGTAAAAGGGCATGATAGTTAGTTAAATAGGTAAAAGGGCCTGATAGTTAAATAGGTAAAACAGCATGATATTAAGGTACTACATAAAACGGTATGATAGAGAGTTAACTAGGTAAACAGGTATGGTAGTCAGTTAACTAGGCAACATGATGTAATAGTGAGTTAACTAGGTAAACTGATATGATAGTGAGTTAACTAGATAAAACGTTATTATAATGAGTTAAGTTGGTAAACTGGTATGATAGTGAGTTAACTACGCAAACTGGTATGATAGTGAATTAAGTTGGTAAAACGGTGTGAAAGTGAGGTAACTAGGTGGACGGTATGATAGTGAGTTAAGTAGGTAAACTGGTATGATAGTGAATTAAGTAGGTAAAACGGTATGATAGTGAGTTAACTAGGTAAACTGGTATGATAGTGAGTTAAGTAGGTAAACTGGTATGATAGTGAGTTAACTAGATAAAACGTTATTATATTGAGTTAAGTTGGTAAACTGGTATGATAGTGAGTTAACTAGGTAACATAGTATGATGGTGAGTCAACTAGGTAAAACAGTAGGTGGTGAGTCAACTAGGTAAAACAGTAGGTGGTGAGTCAACTAGGTAAAGCTGTATAAATCAGAAAACAATGTTTGCTTTGGTCAAATACTCCCCCCTACCCCACCCCCTACCCAAGTGACAGTGTTCGTAGCCAACTCTACATTCACACTTTAGGGATTCTAGCCTTATAGGCTCCTCTCTGAAACGTTGGGAATATGTTGATAAGGGCATACCCAAAACCCGTGAAGGAAACATCAAACTAGGCCTAGTCTCAACCATTCTCTGCGTGCTGCGTTTAATGAGACTTAGTGACTACGTATATACATCATCACGTATAAAGGTAACTATTTAAGTAAGCAAGGAAATTAGCAAGCCAGACAGGGAGTTAATTGCATACCCTTTACTGGACGTCGCAGTAAACCCCGGCATATTTTTCTGGCTCTGTGATTTCTAGGTAAATTTACGTTAGTATTTTGCCATTCCTTTCTGAACATACTCATACTATTACATGAAAACCAATGCAAGGCGGTCTGCGTCAAAATCGCCCGCAGCTGTGTTTCGAACGCGGTATGCGGGATAACGAATTACATTCGTTACTCCATCACCACAACGGACAGGTAAGAGAGTGAATAAACAGTTAACACAGACAGGTAGCTGAACAGACTATATTTGTGTGTTCTGTAATTATTTCCCCTCACATTCCTGCTGATTTCATCACGCCCCGACTGCGCGACTGGCTTTTATCGTGTTTATGCCCATTTGCCTGTACTTCCGCGACTGTGTGTGTGTGGATCCTGCTGATAAAGGGGTCTGAAGGACGGAATGATAAACCTGGGATCACCGAGTAACCTTTCAACCTGTCGAAAACAAAGCAAGCGAGTTCATTCTGTGACATATCTTCTCAATGGTCCGGGGGATTCGACATCAAAACACTCCGGAAAAACTTATAGACAAGTTGCATGAAAATGGATGAAGAATGACTTGTGCGATTAACTGAATTAATGAGTTGCTGAATTCGTCGACTACCGTTTCTCGACTGCGTCCATCTGAATCCTGTGGCAAGACAAGTCAAGACGACTGGTGACGAATACAGGTGCAGTGGATGACAAGGGCGCTCTAGGTGCCTTGCCATGCTCATTACGTTCCACGACGCTTTGCATGTAAACGTCGTCTTGGCTGTTAAATATGTGATTTCTTCTGCGCAGTCTGCTGAATCCTGTCTTCACATGCTGGGTAGACATACCCTAGTTCACCGATTGGTTTGACGCCATATTGGTTACCTTTGCCTGGTTTTGCCGACCTATCACAGCCGTTGTCCGGTGGGTGGCCGCTGTTGCATGCTGACAGCTACTAGGAGCCACAGGCGTGAGGTGGAAGTCAGGCTTGGATCAGCTGGGAATGGGCCCTGAAAATGCAGTGACAGCCATCTTTACCAAAGTTACTACCAATGCCTATCATCCCAGATTCCCCCCCCCCATCCCCAATAGATAATCCGTCTTCCTCAGCAGATGTCGTCGGGTATAGGTGATCAGTTCCAGTAACACAATGGAGAAATGACTATCATAGGCTTAATCCCATCCAGTCATTATGTGCTGTGTTGAAACACTGTCTGGTTATAATCTAATTTGTCTCGCCACAGATGTGAAGTTCCAGTGCTAGCCTTGCTTACCCCGCAAGATCCGAACTCGGAGAAAGCAGCGAGATCTATTTAACACAGTCTCCTACAGGTGATACTATGGAGCTAGATCGGGAGAGAAGTACCTACACCAACTTCACCACAATAGATGCAGGCCCTTTTGAGTGCTTGAGTGACCTGAGCGTCAATGCATCCGTTTTAAAGAGTTAAGACTCAGTCTTTACGAGAATTCAATAACGAGCCAAATCCCCATGGGATCTATTGTACATGACAGGCACCTTGCCGTCTTGATAGAAGATAGTTTGTAAAAGTAAGTTATTCCTCTCCATAGCACAAAAGCCTGGGCTGAATTTAGAGACCATGTGTTGCCCACGGAGCATGATCTCTCTCTCTCTCTCTCTCTCTCTCTCTCTCTCTCTCTCTCTCTCTCTCTCTCTCTCTCTCTCTCTCTCTCTCTTTCTCTCTCTCTCTCTCTTTCTTTCTGCAGAAGCTGTTGGATATTTGGAAGTGCAATGCAATAATGTGACCGCCTGTCGGAGCTTTCATCTTAGACCATTTACCTACCAAGTCTTGGGGTCTGGTCTGCCCTGCCATGACATTTAGTCTTTAGGTTGCATTTCCTTACACCAAATGCGCCCCTTCGCTCGAAGCCGTTGACACAATGTGGGATGTCGGGTTTGGTGAGCATCGCCCAATATTCGGCGCAAACAGAAAGCAGGTAGTATCTCCTACTGTCATACGTAGCTGAGTCTTATCTAAGACCATTGTACATAACAGCGTCTTATTGCTTGATACGACATATTCTTGGTGAGTCTAGGTATGTTTACTATTACTGCAGACAAGGCATCGGAATGGCGGAGTGATAACCCTGGGATCACGGAGCGGCCTTTCAACATTTTCTAAACAAAGCTTTCTAGTTCCTTCTACAACACATGCTGATGGATGGTGTAAGATGGTGGCATGGAGGAATATACTCAGTTAGACTTAATCTACAGTGTGTTTTAAAAGTCTCACTACACTTTGTATGTAGAACAAATTAGAAAAATTAAGTAAATGACGTCATCAAAAAATTTGCTGAAAATTCATCACATTAGTTACAACAGTCACTGCCATGGTCTAATACTGTTTTTGGGGAAGCTGGAAAGTACCAATGAAGTATTTATTATAACGGGGGGGGGGCGGTTGGAAATGTCCACCACTGGCTTCACGACATGACTGTACACGTATCGTCATATTGTCAAATTACCTATTGCAACGTGTCTGTTGCCGGTCTCCCTGGTCTAGACGTTACACGACTTTCTCCGTAATCTCGTATACTCTCGTAGGTAACGTGACGTTGCGCGAGAATCGGCAGCGGTTCTCTCCGCGTCGGTAACTTAAGGGGTATGTGAGCCTTTCGCTCAGAAAGCAATGGTAAACTACTGAGCGTAATCTTGTCAAGAATTCGACAATCAACTGAAAGATGCTGATGTTGACAGCGGTGTCCTGTAACGGATATGCGAACAAAAAAAAAAAACGTGTCTGTTGTTATTTCTTGAATGGCAATTCTGATTTACTCCTTCAGGTCCTCAATTGTATGTACATTATTTTTGTAAACATTTCCTTTCAAGTAACCTCATTGGTAATAATCTAATGGAGTTAGACCTGGAGAACGAGCAGGCCCCTTTTTACGTGATATTATGCGATGTACGAAAATGTATTCAAAAAAACATTCTTTCTTCTGTTAAAAACACTATTCTGTTTGGAGTGTAAATAATTACATCAGCAGACGACAGCCATTCGCAGCATGTTGCTTCGCGATGGACTGTAAAGCACATTTCTGATGATGACGTGTACTTCATTGTTCATATTTGTTCTACATACGAAGTGTAGTGAGACTTGACAAACGCCCTGTAGAACACCAACGCCCGAGATCTGCGCAGCTAAATGAACACCTGCGCCACATGTCAAGACACATGATGATAACTGCGATGATGGTAATGATATATGAAAACTCGGAAACAGAACATGTCAGCTAGAACAATGGGACCACTTTATGTTCTTTAATTTGTTTAATGACATGGATGATTAATCAGCTTAGGGGTCTTACCCTATCTACATGGGATACAATGTTTTCGTTACTTTATATTATTACTGTATTATTATTATTATTATTATTATTATTATTACTACTACTTTATTATTTATTACTTTATATGACGTCTGCTACCATATTAATAGTGTGTAAATCATAACTATAACACACGCACACTTCTCTTCCCTTTCCCTTTCTCCGTCATTCATTTGTGTTTGGACCATACCTAAATTTTGTTTGGCACAGAATCTGTTAAAAGTTAACTCTTGGTTTAGCGTACTATGTCGTTAATTTCGCGTTATTTCAATTATAATGCCTATCGGCTTCACTCACCACGCATCATTGAATTATGCTGTCTAATTCTTTGTACATTTTTTAAACAACGACTCTCTTGGCTTCCATAATGCCAACTAGCACGTGACAGCCATAAACCAGGCTCACATTGATACCCTTATCTGACATTTGGCGATAACGGACAGGTGGCCCGCACGCGAGGGTGTGGGGGTCAAATACCGTTACGAAACGTTGAATTGTAAAATGTAGTCCTACAACATAATTACGTTAATCCCATTCAGCTCTGTTCATGTCCTTCCCATATTAGTCATTTGTTTCTACTTCTTTTCTTCGTGTGTATTGGGCCTTTCTCTGTTATTTTATCCTTGTGATCTTCATGTGTATAGGTCTTTCTGTTATTTCATCCTTGCGTTATGTTATCCCTGTGTTTTTTCCCCCCTATGTTATTGTATACCTGCGTTAATGTATCCCTGTGTTATTTTAACCCAGTATTATTTTATCCCAGTGTTATGGTATCCCTGAGTTAGTTTATCTCTCTGTTATTTTATCTCATTATGATTTATTATTGTTTTATCCCAGTGTTATTGTATCCATGTATTATTTTATCCCTGTGTTATTTTATCCCTGTGTTATTTTATCCCTGTGTTATTTTATCCCTGTGTTATTTTATCCCTGTGTTATTTTATCTCTGTATGATTTTATCCCTGTGTTATTTTATTCCTGTGTTATTTTATCTCTGTAAACTCCAGACACAGGTCTTTAAGTTCTACTTTACATTGTATGTCCTAAAGAGTACAAGCGTCTTTTCTTCACTTCTTGGTTACCGGTATTTCTCTAGTCCTCTTCAAGAAATCCACAACGGTGATTCCATCATACAATTCTAGCACCATGTGCTCAATGCACACATGCTTGGGGGTCTCCATGGCGAAGTGATCAAGCCGTTTCACTCGGGCTCCGAAGGTTGTGAGTTCTATTCCGGGTCGCGACCTTCGGTTCACGAGTGTGTTTCTTCGGAGCCTCATGTGGGTCGTCGCTGGAACTACTGAGTTCGTGCTTTGTGCGACGCTTTCCGCGCTGCGGAAAGAGACCGAGCCATATGGGATAAAACCCGGTGCAATAAAGTCGACCCTGTCGACTTTTAAGCAACTTGTTTATGCTCAATGCTCCTTAAATCACGTCAAAGGGTCCTTCATGAATGTTATGGAACAGACATTGGAGTAACTTACAAGAGATAGTACAGTCTATGAGGAAGTGCCAAGAA
>JACEFZ010005494.1:42500-48252 GCA_014155875.1 Cepaea nemoralis
GAAAATGGGAGAGAGAGAGGAGAGGGAAGAAAGAGAGAAGAGAGAGAGAGAGAGAGAACAGACAGGGAGAAAGACAGAGCGAGAGAAAGGGATAGAGAAAGGAAGAAAGAAAAGAGAGACACGAGAGAGAGAGAGAGAGAGAGAGATAGAGAGAGAGAGAGGGGAGAGAGAGAGAGAGAGAGAGAGAGAGAGAGAGAGAGAGAGAGAGAGAGAGAGAGAGAGAGAGAGAGAGAGAGAGGATGAGTGAAGAGAACTTGTGTGTATTTTCTCACACATATACTTTTCCTCAGGTTGTCTAAATGCGGTGTGTTTTCTCTAAATTGCGCTGTAAAAAATAAATAAATAAATAAATAACTAAATACAGATGAAATTTCAGGAGCTTTTCCAAAGCTCTCGTGTTCAGAAGAAAGTTAGGTTAAATGTCTTAAAAGTGCAACACTTTTTACACCAATAATTCCACAAGGGTGCGACAGGACGAAAACCAGTTTGTTCAAGGGTATGTAGGATTCAAAAGTGGAAAACCGCTGGGTAAGGGTTAAAGGGCATATGAAAATGACTTTGCTTTTATTGGCGTAAAGGTTAATGAGAGGTGAAATTGAGATGAGAGAAGGGGCGTAACTGGGGAACATCTGGTAAATCTAGACTCCAAAGATGAAAGAAACATGGATAGGCTGAAAGTGAGAGGAAAGAGAACGAACGAACGTACGAACTTTATTTTCAAAGATCTAAGAATTGTACACGCAGACCCGTCTGACATTCTGCACTACTGATCTCTCATCTCTCATAATTATCTCTTTCATACATCACTTATGAAGCTAGTCTTAGGCAATAACGACAACAACAGAAACAATATGTATTAAAAACGCAAAGAAAATTTGCGATCATAAATAATACATGACGTCCTAATACTAATTTTTGGCGTTGCAGTTATAATTAGCTACGGTAGATGTACCGTACGACAGATAGAAGCATTTTTATTATACTAGTCTTTTGAGGTAATTATTATTATTTTAAAGGGAACACGTTATCCGTACTTAGATAGTGTTCAAATAGGTTGTGATTGTACGAGGGGGAAGTCAATAAGTAAGTCACAAATGGATGTGGAAAAATAACTAAATATGATAACAACTTGAAACCTGTTTATTTTTATACATACACCTTTATTTTTCAACATAATTTCCACCAACATTGATGCACATATCCCATCGTTTTATCAGTCCTCCGAAACCGGCTGCATAGAACTCCGTGCTCTGTTTTCTAAACCACGTTTTAACTCCACATTCACCTTCGGCGTCATTCGCCAAGGTAGGTCTCCCGCCAAGGTAGGTTTTCATTGGACCAAAAAGGTGGAAATCGCTAGGGGCTAAGTCGGGGCTGTAAGATGGATGTTCGAGAACTTCCCACCTTACTTGGTTAATTTTATCTTGAGTTAATCGAACCGTATGTGGTCTGGCATTGTCATGAAGAAGCAACACTCCTCTAGTCAGCAGTCCTGGATGTTTTCTTCAAACTACATCATGAAGCATCGATAGAGCTTCACAGTACTGCCACGGAGTAACTATACTATTCTTCTATATCTTTACCTGTTCTTCCTTGGCAAGTTTGGCTTCAATTGTCTAGCATCCTTCTCAACATAACAACTGGAACTTTGTAACGTAACTGTTCAACTGTGATATATATAACACTGACAGAATGTCTTAATCTTTAGCCGAGGATTTATTTTCGGGCAGCATCTCGTGAAACAGATGACCTGCAGGCATAATTATACCATCACACAGTCCGTCATCCCTACTCACACTACCGTACTCACCAAGACTACAATTAATACAGACATGTCGCTTGTCATCTTGCAATCCTTAATAGTGTTGACAATTCGTAACAATATTCCTATCTATACTATTAAATCTCATAGAACCTTTAGACTTGATTACTCACGTCTGTCTTGTGTATTCCTTCTTGTATGACCTTTCGCTGATTCTCCAACTGACAATGTTGACTTCATATCTTAGAGTGTTTCCTACTTCTGTCTATACTCAGTGCTGAATCGCGTTCATACTACAATCCGTCTCTTCTCCTTCCTTCCTTCTTCCTCTTCTTAAGTTCTCTGGATTTCAGACATTCTCTCAATTCGCTTCATCAGATCTTGTCCTGATCATAACAGTGTGCCTTCTTTCTTTCATCGCTGTTCCCCATCTGTTTCTCTATGACGTTTTCTATCACCAAGTCAGTTCTGGTGCGTTCAATGTGTGCTGTATTTTCCTATTTCCCGATTATCGCATTATTTGTCCTGCGACACATGGCAAGTACGATTCAGAATTCACATTGTTACATTTCTTCTTGATTGAGTGATTGATTGATTGACTGATTTAAGAACCGACATCACAGAATTCGGGGCATTCCCATAAGCGCTCCGTCCCCATCTTCAGCAGCCAGCGAATGAGTTCCAACACCAATAGTACCAGTAGCAATCTGATTATATGTCCGTCTCGCCTTTCCTCTGAGCGTCGAGCGTCGGCCAGACCCCCTCGTCACTCCTCGCTGTCTCATTCTTGCCAGACCATGGTAATCCATTTGCTCCTCCGAGGTGTACACGTGCTCCCACAAAGCCGCAACCACGTCTGCCTTGTCATGCATCAGTACTCCACCAAGTTTTGCAGAGCCCGCCAATATGTCCACCTGTTCATTCCCCAGCACACCGGCATGCCCCGGAGAGAAGATCCAGGCGATGCCTGCCACCCATGACCTCCGAAGCGAAACAAGCCACTCTGCCCAAAGATTGCCTGTCCTCACCTTTCTCAGCATGCTTTCTGAGTCAGTTACAATCACGATGTGTGTGTATCCTATTCTCCATCCAGCGGAAAGCTGCACTGACCGCCTCCACCTCCATTCTTAAGCTAGATGTTGTGGTATCAAATGCCAGGCTCTAATGCACCAATCGTCGACCATTAGCTTTTGCTAAGAACCCCCATGAACTTCTCCGACCTCTCAACACCGACCCATCTGTGTCGATAATCACATCACCCGAGCGAGCATTATCCTGAATTAGTTGCTGAATTTCCACTTCCGTGGCCCCTGCTGGCCACTCCTTGCACTCCCAGCTCAATGTGATTATAACTATGCGCAAGTCTGACTGCTCCGCTGGCACTCTGACCCACTCCTCTCCTCGCCTAAAGTTCTCCAAGGGGCACACCTGTCTGATTGTATCCTCCGCATGAGCCATCCATGATTTGCCTCTTATCAGTCGCTGACCTTAACGGCATCCAGCGCCTCATGCAGTGGGTGGTCTGTGTCTGCAGCTACTGTGAGGTATGCCTTCGCCTGCATCACCTTGAGCCTACCAGCAACACTCGGCAGACCAAGGATGTAACGCATACACACTACTGGAGTGTCTCTGGTGCATCCCAGAATGACCCGCATAGCTTCGTTCTGTATGCGCTCTAATTTCTCCAGCTGACTCTTTGAGACAGTGAGCAGTCCTAGTCCATAATCAGTCGCTGAGAAGATCAAGTGCTGGCATAGTGTGAAAAGTATTCTCTGCTCTGTGTCCATTGCAGCCATAGTTTAAGTGCATTGAGTCCCTTTTGAGACCTTGTCACAACCGTCTCCACATGGGCCTTGAAGAACAGGCTCCTGTCAAATGTGATTCCCAGATACTTCTCTCTGTTGTCTTTTCTGCCATCTATCGCAAGGCTTGGGACATCAGCTCTCACAATCCTGTTGTGCACATTTCAGTGCACCAGTCAATCACTTTGTCCACTGTCGCCTGTAGCTCCTGGACTGTTTGCTCCCTATCTCTCCCCTGCCTATATGCAAGAATATCATCTGCATATGTTAGTATCCTTCCAACCCCTGGTACTTCTAGGTTTGCAATCTTGCTTGTATACACGTTAAAGAGCACCGGTGAGATTGCAGATCCCTGTGGCAGTCCTGGGGTTAAAATAAGTGGCTCTGAGGTCCATGCACCCAGACGGAGAGCAATACGACGAGAATGCAGGACGTCTGCTATCCAGTTCACCACCAGGGATTGACCCCTCCTCCGTCAGTGCGGTCATTAAATATCATATCGAACTCTGTTGTATGCATCCTCGAGATCAAGCGCTGCCGCCATCGTTTCCTGTCGGCTCTGGAACCCCTCATAAACATCAAAGGCAAAAGTGGCTGCATTTGACCATGTATCTTTTCCTGGCCTGTAGCTCCTCAGGCCTCTTGGAAGAAGCTTCTCCCTTTCCAACAACTCTTGCACCTTGACAGCAACTATCTTCTCTAGAACCTTCCCAAATGTATTTTGAAGGGTGATGATCCTAAAGCAGCTAAGCTTTGAATGATCCTTGAATGGTTTTGGGAGAAGGGATGAGATAGATTTGCACCCAATCCTGAGGTACTGATGCTGTCCGAATGCTCTGGTTAAAGCAGTCGGTCATCTCCTTCAGGTCTGCATCGCTCAAAGCCTCTATGTGGCCATACCTAACCCCATCGGGCCCTAGTGCCGAGTCTTTTGCCTTTTTCAAAATATGTTTAACATCTTCAGCCCGTATGATGTCTTAATAATGCATATTTCTTCTTGAAATTGGTTAAAAGCACTCGTTGACATAACCTGTCAGCATAACCTTCACTGGCGTAACCTTGAATTTTTAGACACAAGGCGAAGAAAGATGTTTCCATTGCATTGAGGCACGCTTTGATTCGGGCTGGTAGTGATGTACCCATGATTCTTCTCCAGTAACAGTCCTGTTCAGCATGTCTTCTCCTTCATCTTCGTATCGACAGAGATGATGCAAGGACAGGCCATATCGATTCATTTTGTGTTCCTCCTTCAATTGTCTGGGTACCCACCTTGAGCACACTTTCTTAAATTTCAATCAATCATGCTGTATGCTGAACCATGTAAGCACCCTATTGCAGATGCTTCAGAGTCTATCGTTACTCGCCTGTCACCTCTAATCATCTCCTCCATCCACTGCACGGATTGCTTCTGTTGCAATCTCAACAGGACGACCAGATCGGATTTCATCAACAATTTTAGAGCGTCATTGAGAAACTTTTTCTACCCAGCTATGCACCTGCTGTATGGGACACACATTTGTCAGCATACACAGGAAGCAGTTCCTTATGGATATCCTTTGCCGACAGTCCTTTTGCCCACAAAAAACAAAACAAAACCGTACAACAGCACGTTTCTCTTTGGTTGTACACTCCGTAAGTACAGTCGCCATTTTGTTGATGCGCTGCGCATGCGCATAAGACACCTAGCGCCACCTGATGAACGGAAATATAAAGTTCGATGTTGCTGTCACCTAATGACACCTGTAGAAAACACCAACTACATTTACCTGCCAGAACTGTGTGACTTACTTATTGACTCGCACGTGTATGTATAGGGGATTATCTAGGGGATAGTGTTCACACACGTTGTGATTGTATGTATAGGGGATTGTCGTCTGCACTGAGATAGTGTTCAAATGGGTTGTGATTGTATTTATAAGGGTATGAAATCTGTACTAAGGATAGTGTTCAAATGGGTTGTGATTGTATTTATAAGGGTATGAAATCTGTACTAAGATAGTGTTCAAATAGGTTGTGATTGTATGTATAGGGGTATGAAGTCTGCACTGAGATATCGTTCAAATAGGTTGTCTCATCTCATTTTTAAACCTTTTAATTCCTCCCTTGTTTTTTCCATTTTTGGGGTGATCGAAATAGAAAAAAAAACGGGAGAAATTTCCCGCTAGATATTTTATTTTTTCCGAATTTT
>JACEFZ010005495.1:0-51946 GCA_014155875.1 Cepaea nemoralis
CCTAACCCTTGCTTCCCTGCAGTTGTATAGTCCAATATAACAGTCAATTGCATGTCCTTCACAGGAAGTCGCAGTCAGCTTTCTTTTTGCTGTGTGTGATTTCTTGGCAAGCTTGCGTTCAGTGAGCTGTCATCGCTTTCTGAGTGATAGGCACTCATACTATTTTATGAGAACCAACGCGGGGTGGTCTAGAGCGCGGCCTGCAGTATTGCGAACTGCAACACCACCGCCACAGAGCCTGCTATAGTGCTCTACCAATCCCAATTTCACCTTCCGCTCTTATGGGCCTCCCCCTAATCCCTAGTGAGTGCCTTCCACCGGGCGGCTTAGCCAATCCGTAAGCTTCGGGCGTTACTGACCTTTAGTCTTTTGACCATCTAAACCACACATTCGGTTAATTCAATCAACTTACAGTCGCTCAAGATGTATTTTGCTAAGTAACCTTAATATTTTCATGTAGTTGTGTCTGTTTGTATGTGTTTATTATGTGCTGACGAAGTCTTTTGCCGCAACGTCCATTTTGTTTCTTGTAATCGTGTTCTAGTAAAGCTCACAATCTACTTCTCGTATTTTGTTGATTAATTCCTTGGCTAAAGTAAAGGTGTAGAATTTGCGCTTGATCTTGCAGGGCCACCAGCAGAGGCGGTCATCCGAATGTCCCAATAACATGGGACCTTGATGGGCGCCTCTGACTCCTTACGGAACCATGACCCCTGTAAAACATAAGATTCTTAATTTTCAGCACTTTTGATTGTTTCATGGCATTTTGATATCTCTCTCGGTCTCCTCTCTCTCTCTCTCTCTCTCTCTCTCTCTCTCTCTCTCTCTCTCTCTCTCTCTCTCTCTCTATCTCATTCCCTCGCTCTCTTGCTCTCTCTTTCCCTCTTTCTCTCTCTCTCTCTTTCTCTTTCTCTGATCTCCAATCTCTCTCTCTTTCTCTAACTCTCTCTCTCGCTCTCTTTCTCTCGCTAGCTCTGTCAATCTAATTAGTAAAATGGGGCACTTGTTGGGTGATACTGTGTATTGTTTAAACTGGAAGAAATCTGTTAGAGAATATATTTTTGTTTTTAAAATAAGGGCTCACTGTTCCCACAAGGGCTAGAATCGCCCTATCAGTTTCCCACGTCCCAATGTGTCATTCGCCTTTGCTGCTGGCCCTGGCAAGATCAAGTGCATATACTACACTTTGATCTTAGCCAAAAGATAGCATTGATAAATTGATGTAAATGGAAATTATAGGTGTCTAATTAAAACATTAAGTGATTTTTGTCAGGACCCACAGACAAATGTTTCTAGTGCCCCAGTGTGAGTTATTTCCTTTGTAACATCGATAAAACACATCTGTAGTTGAGTGTGTCCTTTTAATAAATTACATTTTCGTTCACTGAAATACATTGACAAGAATATTTCGTTAGACTGTTTCACTATACACTAGAAGACTTGTTTTAAAATATAAAGTAAGCTTTAAACACGGAAGCCGCGGTTTAGTAGTGTCTTAACGCCCACCTGTGGTCATGAGTTCGAATCTGCACCAGGGCGGATGTTTACAATTGACCTTGAGCTGCAAGATCGCCCCTGTCTAAAATGGATATCCGGAAATGGCTTGGGAGTTAAAGTCGGCAGGTGTGATACTGATCACATCACCCAAAGAGCGCCGATTAGTCGATTCATACGGCCATTGTGTCTCAAGGCGTGTAAAACTGTTATTCTATTATTATTATTATTATTATTATTATTATTATTATTATTATTATTATTATTATTAATTATTATGTCATTTCCAGCGATCAACATTAGTAAGGTGTGAAAGAAAACAAACCAAAAAAAAAAAAAAAAATTGGATTACATATTTCCGAGATTCATCTCATAATTCTGATGTTGTTTTATTTTAAAAAGTAATAGAAAGAGCGGGCAGTTTTCGGCAAAATGTACTTTATTTTGTCGGTTCAGCGCCATTATGATTTTAAAAAATGCGTCTAATGGTGCCCATAATTACAGAAACACTATCAGCTAGGGAAGAAAGAGTCTGCACTGACAACACACCCTCCCAATCTTACTTAGTTTCTGGGAATGTCTAGTAGTTTGATAAGTCAAGAGTTTTATATACATGATAGTGTTTGTAAGTATTATAATGACCGATATGTGGTCAGCTATGTATTGTTGTTTAGTGTATTTATTGGCTTAGTTTATAGACAAGCATTTAATCTTCCTCCTCCTCCTCTTCATCCTGCTAAATCTGGAAGTACCGAAGCACAAACACCTCCTTGGAGGATGCCACAACCATCAGCCAGTCATCCAGGTTGTTGTTTTTCAAGTACTTCTTTGTCGAGTACTGCAGATACCTCTTCCAAAAGGGCACCTTGATGTTCAGGTTGATTTTGCTTTTCTGCAGATCCAAGGTGGCATTATTTCCAAAGTTGCCAGTCGTGCCGTCACCTTGAATGCGTTCTTTTAGATAGTTCTCAAAGTTGCCAGTCTTGAAGTCAACTTTAATGCGATCTTTCAGATACTTCTCAAAGTTGCCAGTATTGCCGACAATCTTAATGGTAACAACTATGCATGTGGAACAAAACAAGCTGCAGAAGCTGCCGGATCAGCAAAGCAATGCTCTAACTGTCCGCCTGTTGGAGCTTCGATACAACGCAATTACGTCTGGGAAAAACACACCACGGGTGAACGCAGAAGAAGAAGAAAGTGTAGTATTTGCAATTCATCTTGCCAGGGCGACAAGCAGAAGCAGTCATCCGAATAACATACAAGGACGTGGGGACCTGATGGGGTCCTTCTGGTACTTGGGGAAACAGCGAGCCTTTATTTAATTTAAAAAAAATTCTCGAGTAAAGAAAAGTCATTTAAAAAATTTTAAATAAAAAAAAACACCACGTTAAAATGAACACATGTAATTAAAATGTTGGAGGGACATAACACTATAACAGCTAATATTGAAAGGGACATTACTAAAATAATCACAAGTGTATTATGTGATTTAAATAGCTGTAGTATTTATAATAACCTCTTATAAAATTTGTTATAGGTATTGTGTAAAGATGCAGAAGCCATAAAAGATGGAGTAATAATTTTAAGTCGTCTTTAAAACTTGTGTAAAAGTATTGCTTTGTTTTATATGAATGAGAATTTAATAATGCATTGTTGTAATCCTTGTCAATGTTACATTAAATGTTTTGGGCTTAAAATGGTAAGAATTTCCCGAGCTAGACAAGAAGAATTTTTGTCCGGCCTGTCAAAGGCCAAACACTCTTAATATCACCTCTCGGATCCCCTTGGCTAAAGTAGAAGTGTAGAATCTGCTTTTGATCTTGCCAGGGCCAGCATGCAGAGGCAGTCATCCGAATGACACAATGACATGGGAACCGTGATGGGCGCCTCTGACCCGTTTCGGAAACACGACTCCTGAAAAAAGATTCTTAATTTTCAGCACTTTAGATTGTTTTACGGCATTTTGATCTCTCTCTCTCTCTCTCTCTCTCTCTCTCTCTCTCTCTCTCTCTCTCTCTCTCTCTCTGTCTCTCTCCTCTCTCCTCTCTTCTCCTCTCTCTCTCTCTTTATCTCTCTCACTCTATTTCTATCTCTCTCTGTCTCTCTCCTCTCTTCTCCTCTATCTCTCTCTCTTTATCTCTCTCACTCTATTTCAATCTCTCTCTGTCTCTCTCCTCTCTTCTCCTCTTTCTCTCTTTCTCTCTCTCTCTCTCTCCCCCCCCCCCCCCCCCCAGAAGACACACATACCTGTTTCAATCTAATTAATAAAATGGGACACTTGTTGGGTGACACCGTGGATTGTTTAAACTGGAAGAAATCTAGGTTTAGAGAATTATTTATTTATTTCTTTTTTAAAATAACAGCTCGCTGTTCCCACAAGGGCCAGAACCGCCCCATCAGGTCCCCACATCCCCGTGTGTCATTCGGATGACTGCTTCTGCTGGTGGCCCTGGCAAGATCAAGTGCTGATACTACACTTTGATATTAGCCAAAAGGCAAAGAATGGATTCATTCATTCATTCAGTAGCATGTCCTTTGCAGAACCTCGCTCCCATAACAACCTTCCGGAAAAACCTCTCGATCATAAGCAAGATGTCCCGCGTCCGATACACCCATCTGGAGATCATCCGCCACATCATGCACCCATCTTCTCCTTGGCCTTCCTCTTCCTCTCTTCACAGGGATATATCCTTCCATTATTGTTATCTCCAAACTTTCGCGACGTTTCAAATGACCAAAATATTTCAATTTTCTTTGTTTTATCGTTGTTAATAGCCAACCTTCTTCAATATTCAGCTCTTGAAGTATTGATGCATTTGTTCTTTTCTTTACCCAAGATATTCTTAGAACTCTTCTATAACATTTATATTCAAAGGCATTTATGCGCTGTTCAGCTTGTTTAGTAAGTGTCCAGGTCTCACAGGCGTATGTTGCAATGGGAAAGATGCATGCTCTTAAAAATCTAATTTTTGTAGTTCTGTCTGTCCCATTCCATAATTTATTCAGTTGTTTTAGTCTTTGAAGAGCAATTGATAGTCGACGTTTACTTTCTTGCATTGTGTCACCGTTGTTGGTAATCAATGACCCAAGATATTGAAAATTGTCCACCACCTCCAATTTTTCCTCATTAACATATATTTCTTTCTCCATAGTGGTTTTATCTGTATGCATTATCTTTGTTTTTGCAATGTTAAGATACAAGTTGTGATTTTCACTATTCAATTGGGTTGAGGCTATTAGGTTTTCTATACCAGTCTGTGTTGTGGATAGCAATACTGTATCATCAGCATACCGAATCTCTGGTATGTCAAGACCACCGGTATTTAGGGCACCATATAGCTTCCTATTTATATCATCTCTTACATTTCTCATTATATTTTCGGTGTACAGGTTAAACAAATAGGGAGACAGCACACATCCCTGACGGACTCCTTGCTTGATGTCAAACCAATCTGATGTCTCGCCATCTATTCTAACCGCTGCTTGTTGGTCTAGATAGAGCATTGTTATGAGTTGTATTACATGTGGTGGAAAGACCCATATTCCTCATGATTTTCCAAAGTTTCTGATGTTGTACACAGTCAAATGCCTTTGAATAATCCACAAAACATGAGAATAGGTTTACATTAAATTCTCTGCACTTCTCTATTATTAAACGCATATTGAGAATGTGATTTCTTGTTCCTCTTCCTTGTCTAAATCCAGCTTGAACCACGTTAATTTCTTCTTCCATTTTCTTACGAAGTCTTCCCATTATGATTTTTAGTAGAATTTTACTTGCATGACTGATCAGGGCAACAGTTCTATAGTTGGTGCATAATTTCAGGTTGTCCTTTTTTGGTATTGGAATAAAGATAGTTCTCTTCCAATCTTTTGGCCATATACCATATTTCCATATCTTTTTACATAATGCGTGATATATTTGTATGCTTTCTTCTCCTCCCGCTTTAATTAGCTCAGCTGGTATCTCATCACATCCAGGTGATTTACCATTCTTCAGGTTCTTTATTGCCCATGCAATTTCATCTAATGAGGTTCAGGTTCTGTCTCTGCTGTCGTTGGCTCATGTATCTCATTCATATCCTCACTGTCACTCATATCATACATTCCACTGCAATACTCCTGCCATCTTTCTATAATTTGTCTAGATTCTGTTAAGGTATTTCCCATCTTGTCACAGATAACATTCAATTGAGGTTGAACATTTCTTGTCAATAACTTATTTCTTTGAACATTTCGTAATCTCTTCCAGTCTTTTGATATTGCTCTATTCTGGTACAGAAATCTTGTATATATTGATTGTTGCCATTTCTTGTGTTCTTTCTTCGAGTTAAAGATTTATACTTCATCCTGCTGTTATCGGATTCACCTCCTTTCTGTTTCAGTTCCCTTCGTTGTTTTATTAATTCTAACGTGTCTGATGTAATCCATGGCTTAAGTTGCTTTTTCTTGGTCGGAATTAAATCTTTGGCTGCAGTTATCAAGATATCTCTAGCTTGTACTGCCAGTTCATCAGGTGTCATTTCCTCTTGTACAGACATCAAGACCCCAAAACTATTCCTTATTTCTACAGTGTATACATCTGGTATTTTGGTGAGATTTAAACGAAGTGGCCTTGGTCCTCAGGTAAGCTTTTTGAGTTTTAATTTCAGATCTGCTTCTTATAACTGATGATCCGTATCACAGTCTGCACTTCGTAGGGTTTTTACATATGTTATGCTTGATCTCCATCTTCTTTGTATTAAAATATAATCTATTTGATTTTTGGTAATACTGTCCGGGGACTTCCATGTGAAGAGTCTTCTTGGGTGTTGTTTAAAAAGTTTGTTGGCTATCATTAACTCATTTTATGTGCAAAATTCAATTAATTTGTCACCTGCATCATTTCTGTTTCCCAATCCAAATTTTCCTAAAACGTGTCTCTCATTTTCAGTTCTTCCTGTACCTACTTTTGCATTAAAATCTCCCAGTATTATTGCTATATCATTATGACCAATCTTATTTAATGTGTCTTGCAGTGTATTGTAAACATCTTAAATTTCGCCCTCCTCTGCTGTTGAAGTAGGTGCATATATCTGTACGAGTGTTGTGTTTTTTGAACCGCCTTTGAGTCTAATAGTGAGGATTCTATCACTAACTGGGTTATTTCCTAGTAAATCTGTTGCAGTTGTTTTATCTAAACAAAATGCCACTCCACTCTGGCCTCCGACGTCTCTACCAGAATGGATAGCATTCATAAATTGATGTAAATAGAAATAATAGGTGTCCCATTTAAACATTAAGTGATTTTTGTCAGAACCTACAAGAAAATGTTTCTGGTGCTCTCGTGCTAGTTATTTCGCTTGTAACATTGAGAAAACACATCTGTAGTTGATTGTCTCACTTTAATAAATTACGTTTTCGGCCACTGAAATACATTTGTAAGAATATTTCGTTAGACTGTTTCACTTTACACAAGAAGCCTTGTCTAGTTTTTTTAATGTTAAAGTAAGCTTTAAACATGGAAGCCGCTTCAGCGTATTGTCTAAACCCCACACCTGTGGTCATGAGTTCGAATCTGCATCGGAGCGGATGTTTACAATTGATCTGAGCTGCCAGGTCGCTCCTGCCTAAAATGGGTATCCGGAAATGGCTTGGGAATTAATGAAATATCATCGAAAATCAAAGAAACGGTGTAAATGGGTGCTCCATAGGAGCAGCCTCGCCCGGTAGGGATAGTCATGCTTTGAAGACATGTAAACATTCAGGAAATAAACATCATAATGGGTGACTTCAATGCGAAAGTAGGAAATCAGGGTGATGGATGCACAGTAGGTAAACATGGTTTGGGAGAACGAAACGAGAAAGAATATAAACTTGTAGATTGGGCAAATGGACATGAACTGATTGTCAGAAACACTTGGTTTAAGCAAGTCACAGAAGATAATGGACATAGAGAAGTCCTGACAGAAGGATTAGAAACCAAATCGATTACATCCTGATTAACAGAAGGTTTCAAAATGCATTAAATGTCGCAAAACAGTTCCAAATGCAAACTGTTACAGTGATCACAGACTGATTATATGCACATTGTAGGTAAAGTTAAAGAAAGTCAAGTATACAGCAGGAAACACTAAATATGATCTGTGTGCATTAAAACATGACAAGAAAACACAAGACAATTTTGACATAGAATTAAAGAACAGATTTGATGTATTGTCTAATCTAGAGATCTTATTTCAAGATGTGGATTATCAATGGGGAAATGTTGAAGAATGTAATCAATTGTGCTGCAGAAACAACTATCCCAAAATTAAAGAAAATAGGTCGTAAGAAATGGATGACTGAAGAAATTTTAAGACTATTGGAAACAAGAAGATAGAACAAAACTAATCGTGATAAATATGAAGAGATTGACAGGGACGTCAAAAAGTTATGTAAAGAAGCTAAAGAAGCAATGCTTGAAAATAATTGCAAATAAACTGAAAAACAACACAACAGTAAAACACCAAATTAATGCACAAAAGAATTTAGGAGCTTACTAGTAAAAGAACACCAAAATAAACTGGCTGCCTGAAAACAAAATATGGAAAAATAAAAATAAAAAAACTTGTGAACATGGTCTGATTATGTGAAAAATCTTTATGATGATACATGGGAAGAACACTATGATTTTCGGAGTAATAATGAATGATCACCAGTTCTGAAGATATAAGTTCAGACTGCTCTGAACCATATCAAACCATATCCCGTGTCCAGAAAACATCTGAACAGAAATGATATTTGCTCTAGAAGAATATGGAATAGGTCAAGTCACCAGACTGTTGAACACAATATATGATTGTCACCGTCCTAGATCTCTAGGGGAATGAAACTCGGGCTCATACAGGCAACAAACTCCGTTCATATGCAATCTAACATCATTTGTTATTATATGTTACAGTAAGCTGGCGAAGAGAGTTTTCGCAAGCCAGCAATCTGCAAGTTGCGTATCACAGGAGTTTACAATAAACATGATTATCACAACAACTCTATCAGCTATCTAACATATGCATAAGACCCCTAAATACACTTGGGTCTAAACTATCAAGTCCCCCTTAAGGTAAGCCCTGTTGCTTCCTCGATGTCCAGTCCGTGTCTGCCTTTCCCACACGTGTCGCAATCCGACACGGGTGGTAACTCTCTCTGAGTTTCTCGTGGACCCCGTGTCACGAAGTGTTGTTGACGACTCGTCTAAGGGCATGAGGACTAATACGTTTCTGTCTATTCAAACATTTCATCGCTCCTTATACTTGAAATATAAAACGACAACCAAGAAACTGCTACTGCAACAAACCTTTACAAGACGATATTTTTTTATATCTTGCAGACTTTAATCTGACGACTCCTGTCACATGTCGACAAACCCAATCGCTCCACAACGAAACACTTGAGAATACACACACTACTAAACACAAAGAGCGGCATAACTGACTGTTAGCCATGCTCAAAAGACATGCTGCGCCCGAACAGGACGGCAGCCCATGTCTAACTCCCTTAGTGACGTTTTTCGTGACGCTTCCCTAGTTTCCCTGTGCACTCTATAATTGTACATTTCGGTGCATCTTTTAGGGAAGCTCCCTTCAGCCTTTCTCAGTCTGCTATGTGTCAGTGACTGATATGTGGCATTATGCCCCCCCCCCCCGCCCTACAAATTAAATGATATTATCATTTAATTCATATACATTCATTACCCATGACAAATAGCATCACGGACAACCTAAGTATCAATTGCTGAACATGACATTATGGTTCCCGTTAATAACCCTAAAAAAAAAAAAATTACTGACGGGCATGCCCTCCTGCTCACACCCACGGTGAGCGTCATGTGGCCGGCCTATGGGAGGGCCGGACCAACTAATGATACCATTAGTCCCTAACTTGTCCTCACTCTAGGTCAAAACCCGGAGTTGTGGACGAGAGTATCAATCGGTATCATGCCGTCTGTATCAGTTGCCGATCCTCGTTTTCGCTGGTTCTGTATATATCTTGCATTCTCATTTAATGGCTGTAGGTGAGGTAGAGGCTGTCGCTGATCACATTCTAATTTAAGGGATATTTCTAATATTATTAAGTGCCGTACCAATAATACAACAATATAATTCATTCAACCAGCAATGTCATAATAGCACCAGCTCTCTTTGTGTAAATAATGATCACCTAACCAATCATATTTCCGTAAATATTCTAATAAACTAATACTCTTCATACTCCAACATGATAAATCTTCTTCTTCAATCGACTGTTGTAATGTGGTATCATCGCCCAATGCTCATACCTGTATGTAGAGAAGCTAACTCATCATGCTTTAACCTACCCATCGGTGCTTGTAAAATTGCTGACATAACCATATAAGTTAGTATCCATAAATCATCTTTAACTTTCTGACGATGATATGTCGGTATGATATTGACTGCCTTCACCATATCTCAAAGAGAGTTTCCCCAAACCTCTTAGATTAATGACGCTGGTTAGTCCATAGTACACCTCCATATTCACATATCTTGGTACAATTCTAGTGTACTGTTACATCCGCTCAGGGGAGTTGCTTCTATCCCAGTACACCTCACTGCACCCTCACATCACGTGTGTTTTCCTCTGTACCTTTATTATAACAACAATTGACAAACCTTTGCGTATGATCAAGCAGTAAATCAAAACTAATTTGTAAGACCACATGCATAGTCTAAAACCAATATGTAAGGATCTTTATACTAACATTTAGCACAAATACAACAGATTAAATGACCATCACCAACGAATACAACAAATAAACACCATTTACTTAGTTTCCTATAATTGAATTCATGAACAACCTTAATCACGTGCTGGATTCACGTGAGAACAACATGACATTCTTTTATTCATGACGATGTAAATTAAATTAAATTATCCCTTAACTTTCAGGTGTATTTTAGTATCTAGATTTCATTCTGATAAGTTTTTTCGACCAAATCCCTGTATGTTTTCACTCAAATTAACAACGTCGTGTATTTCTAATTTGTTATTGAATTGTTATCCATCGTGTACACAGAAGTTTGTCCTCTAGTATTCGATATTCCAATACCGACGACTGATGTAATGACTGGGTAATTGGGCATCCATATAAAGTAGGTCTCAAACGTTGTATCATCGATTCGGGCGACTGACTGGCCCTGCTGGAAAAGTTATCGCCTATCCTGAACACGATCGGAATTTCTTCTAGACTCGATATAAAGGAGCACGGTTGACCTAATGGACGTGGATGAGTAATCATCCGCGGGTTTGGCGATTCAATGTTTTTGGGCAAAACGTTAAAATATGCATGGACATTCCTCGGATTTGAAAATGTAGCCAAAGAAGTTGATAATGAATGACTGAGTATCTCGGCCTTGAGCAACCAGTAAAGTCTGTTCACGATTTTAGCTTGATCTCGACTGCATGTAGACTAGTCAGTGTTGGTTGTATTATGATTTCAATTCACAATGTTTCAAGTGAAGTATATTCTTTTAAGATGTAATTTTTCTTAATGACGTTTAGTGTACGTTTCCATAAGTTCTGTTTCTCCAGGTTGATTTTTTTCTAAAACGAATATTCCACTGTATAGAACGATTGAAGTAAATTTCATGATTGAATAATCGGACATTGATATAACGAAGATTCGAACGATGTATCCAAAGCGATCGATTGGTCTTATTTGAAAATTCTAGTCTATGTTGAATATGTTAATTGGAACTTCTTCTGATCTCGAATATTGATTTGCAGGTTTGGTGATTCAATGTCTTTGAGCAATTTCCCAAAAGCAGTACGATGTGAAAAAATATCCTTCAAGTTGAAACATGCATTGATATCTCTCAGATTTATAACCAAAGAAGTTCGTCCTTTGACAATGTATTGAACCAGATTTGTAACTTTATAACGTGTGATTGCGTATCCTGGTCATGACTTTTCGATAAATTCTGTTCTCAAAATTTTTCATGTTCCGAATAATCGACTTTCATGGCATTCGAATTGTTGCATAAAAGTTCTCAATTTAAGAATAATTAATATATATAAATGTTCTGAGAATATTGGTTCATAATTTTGAAATAAAATTCACTTGCTTTCATCCAAGCGTTTAATTCTCAATGTTCACGTATCAATTTGACTTCATCCAAACTATCATTTCCAGGAATTCAATGATTAATCCAATTTTCAAAGTTCAGTGAATTTCGACTGTTTAACTGTAAATTTATAGTCTTGTGTTGATGTACTTCAAGAAATGTCTTTTGAACGTTCTTGGAGAACTGTAATTCCTCTGACAACTGTTTGTCTTTTTATTTTTCTGACGTATTCTTGTGTGTAATAACAGACATGTTGGCACCTTCATTCAAGTATTTGAGACAAAAAATGTGAACTGAGTATCCGGAATCTGACGTGTGAATCAACCAGTTCGATGCCGTGTTTTTAGCATCTTTTTACGAGTTCCTATCAGATAATCGGTAGTTGTCTCCTTCAAAGTTCCTGTTACCACCAGGTCAGCATGTGAAGTCGATGAGAACAAGCGGTACGGATTCAACTGATGAACCAGTAATACCGTAGATCACAGTCGAGATTTTCGAATACCGTCGAACAACATCCTGGTCCAATCTTTTTCATGCTCTTCTATCACACATACGTCTTGAAAAGTACTAATTTACTGTCCATGTACGCTTTCTTTCACTTTAACACACTATGACTACAACAGTTTATCTGTCAAATTATTTCACGTTGAACTATATTTTCCTGTATCCATGAAGACGAATTGTACTTAGATTTGATCGAATGATAAATGGTATCGTGATCTGAGTTCAAATTTCACATCTTTGTTAACTTCAGTAAAGATATTCCATGTTCAGAATCAATAGTAACGACATTTTTCGATAATGTTATGATGTTCGTGTCGCCGAAATATCAATAAACATTTGATATTTATGTAGATGAATATAATCACTTGCGTAAATTCTGGTAGTACTGTCAATTTGTTGTTTGTTCACGCAAATGTACTTAGTAAATACTGGTATTGAATCTTCATCATCGTATGTTCTTAATTTGAATTTTCATTACTCGATACATCAGACAAATGCGATCAATTAGAACAGTTCTTTGAACTAAAGTCGTAAGATCTTCATACTTTCCTTTCCGGATGTTTTGTGTATGACCAAAATGATGATGTCATCACCACTGCTCAAAAATTTGGTTACTTGGTTTGAGATTATTCCACATATAGTAAATTATATATGATGGCGTCATGATAAAAATCTGCATGTGACCTTGGCCTTCATTTATATATGGCTCGATTCGTTAAATTACTGCAAATATGTCGTAAATTGATAATAAATCACGAGTTCATAATCCTTACTACCGGTACAAGACCCCATTTGTCACGAAGTGATGTTGACGACTCGTCTAAGGGCATGAGGACTAATACATTTCTGTCTATTCAGACATTTCATCGCTCCTTATACTTGAAATATAAAACGACAACCAAGAAACGGCCACTGTAACAAACCTTTACAAGACGATATGGTTTTATATCTTGCAGACTTTAATCTGACGACTCCTGTCACATGTCGACAAACTCAATCGCTCCACAACGAAACACTTGAGAACACACACACTAGCTGAAACACAAAGAGCGGCATAACTGACTGTTAGCCATGCTCAAAAGACATGCTGCGTCCGAACAGGACGGCAGCCCAAGTCTAACTCCCTTAGTGACGTTTTTCGTGACGCTTCCCTAGTTTCCCTGTGCACTCTATAATTGTACATTTCGGTGCATCTTTTAGGGAAGCTCCCTTCAGCCTTTCTCAGTCTGCTATGTGTCAGTGACTGATATGTGGCACCCCGCAATCGGCGGGCCCCATCGTTGTCCACGGGGCTGTGGACACACTGACCGGTCCTTCGAGAAGGCTCTGGATTATTCGAGCCTTCGAGTGACTCGATTCTTTCCCTTTAGCTGGAGTTCTATCCCTTCTCTAGTCTCTCTTACTTTTATGTTGGTACCGCCCTTATGTGAGGCTGTGACAGGAGTCTCCCCCCCCCCTGCTCTAATGGGTTATTATATGGTAATTAGTTCTGTACTAATTCTGTCACAGGATCACATTAAGTCGGTGTTTGTAGTTTTGTGGATAGTAACTTGGCAACCTACACATCTGCATCAACAACTCATGTATTCTCCCATACACCACTTCAAGATGATTGCTGAAGAGGTCTCTCTCTTCTATGTTCTTAAACATGCTTATCTGACCGAAGTTCCGTGACGTTTCCCAGTTGTTTTTACAACCGCGCCCTTCTCAAGTATCCATATGATACCAAGATATAAAACTCTGTGTAAGAGAGTTTTAACAAGACAAATGTCTTGGCTATTTAAGTACACTTGCAAATCTTGTCTTGCGTGTGTATTTCGATACATTTTTATTTCCGTATGTTGTATATTGCTGAATATGTAGTTATGCTGTTGTTTTGTCACATCTGACTACGTGTGTTCATGTTGGCTTGTTAGTGTATTGACTGATATGTTGCTGTTTCTAATAAAGTGACTGTATTTTAATTGTTAGTGTTCAGTTTTGAGTTTGTATAAAGTGTGTGCTCACTGTGTGGGTTACTTCCAAGCGTCACGAGTTGGGATATCCTTTGTCATGAATTACCCAATCTGTGTAATGCCTGATCGGTTCATTCCAAACAGTAGCGCTTAGATGTAGTGTATTCAATACTAAACATGTATCAACAATTGAGACAGGTAATACATTTTTTACATGAAAGACGCAGACAAATTAAAATAAATACGTTTTGCGTACAATTTGTCCGCTCAGTATATCGCTCTCTCATTTAATTCATTCATTCTGTCATTCATACATCTTTCATACACAATAGTATTTTGTTAAAATATACAAATAAAGTTAAGGTAAGTCTTACTGCCCCTTAGAAAAATGGATTAGGCGATATGTTCCCTTTAAGGTAACAAGTACTTTTTGTACGTATAATCAAAAAATGGTTTATAACTTAAATAGAAAAAATTGTATAGGAAGAATATTTCACCTATGAGTGAAAATGCCTGTTATATTATGGTAGAAAATATACAAGTTACAGGTTGACATATTTTATATATATAATTAAATACAAGTGTAATACATATTTACTAATAGTAAATTAATTAATTAACTCCAACGACGATGTGTGTGTTGTCCTCCTTCTGTCCGTGTGTCGTGCCATCAATGTTAATAGTTAATATAGCTGTCCCTTGCATGTTGTAATCGACGTAGTTGTATTCCGGCTGTTTGCGAAGTTTCTTAGCAATAGCGAGTATGCAGTGTTCTTAATATTTACACGATGACTGTCAGTTCACTGGTTGAAATCACTTCACATATATTATATATCGCTCGGATGTTTTTTAAAGCCTTGGCAATTGGTAATATGGCTTAATACACTATAGGGTTATCAAAGTTTCATGTTCGTGAGTGTTATAAGTAGGTTATTTACTTGGGCGTTGATACTTCTGGATGAAAGTTCTATAGTGGGTGTAGAGGTACACTGTTCTATGGTAGGTGTAAAGGTACACTGTTCTATGCAACAGACTAAAATATCACAGCTTATTATATGGCGAATGATTAATGTGCCTAATGTTAGTCTGCTGGTGCATTAGTTTGCCGTGATAATATGTCAGCAATAATATTATCAGTACCTTTGATGTGGCGGATTTCGAAGTCGAAATCTTGAAGAAGAAGACACCATCTTGATAATCGATGACTCTTTGGAACACCTTGCTTAAGTACCAGCAGTGGCGAATTATCGGTTAAAACAACAAAATGCGAACCTAAGAGGAACTTAGATAAACGACGCATACAAAAAAGTAGACTTAATGCCTCCAACTCAACTGTGGAATAATGGATCTCTGCCTTTTTAAGCTTGCGGCTGACATAGAGTATTGGATGTCTTACGCCTTGATATTCCTGCATCAGGCATCCTCCAATTGCGATAGCACTCAAATCTGTGGTCAGAATAAAAGGTATATCTATGTTTGGTAATCTTAATACGGGTGGGTTAGAAAATATTGATTTCATTTTGCACATTACATCCTCTAAGCGGATACTCTTACAAAATTTTTCTGGATTATCTTTTGTCAACAGATTAGAAAAAGCTGATGTGAGTTCCGCCCAGTTTGGTATAAACTTGGCATAATAGTTTATGAGACCTAACAGGCTTCTAACCTGTTTCTTTGTAGTTGGAACTTCTAGGTTGAGAATTTTTGATACGATTCTATCATCTGTCAATAGTTTGCCTTCGGAAATCCTATGACCTAAGAAGTCTATTTCTTTATAGCCTATTTTCAACCTTGGAAGGTTTTATAGTAAGTCCAAAGAGAAGGATTTCATTAAAGACTTGTTGGAGTGTAAGTAAGTGAGAAGTCATGTCTGAAGAATGGATACATATATCATCAATGTATGATTGCACGTCCTTGATGCCGTGCAATAACAGTCTAGTTAACCTGACGAATGTGGCAGGAGCGTTTTTGAGACCAAACGGAAGATATCTCCATTCGTACAGCCCAAGTGGTGTAGCGAATGCTGTTATATGCCTTGAAGAGGGAGATAGTGGTACTTGCCAGTAACCTTTAGCTAAATCAAGCTTAGAAAATAAGGATGATTGAGACATATTCAAAATGAGGTCTTCACAGCTGTTCATTGGCTCAGCATCTGTCGTGGGTATAGTATTTAATTTTCTGTAATCTATGCATAAACGAATAGTTTGGTCCTTCTTCTTCACCAGGACAATTGGCGAAGAGTACTGGGACACAGATTTCTGTATTATTTTATTTTTTTCTAAGTCCAAAATTTCTTTATCTAAATTTGCCCTATAATGTAAAGGAATTGAATATGGTCTACATTTGATAGGTGTTAGATCTGTCAACACAATTGAATGTGTTATTTTGTCAGTCTGTCCAGGTTTGTTTGAGAAGATAGTTTTATAGTCGTTAAGAAGAGTCAAAATGTCTTGTCGCTGCTGTTGTGTCAAAGTGTCAGAGATTTGTATGTCCTTCATCGTACTGTCGTCGTTCATAATTGGTACTGGAATTTCCGTATTGTCTACGTCCGTCTGATTTATTACTGACGCTACTGTTTGTAAATTGTCTTCAATGTCATTGTCGTCGTCGTCGAGACTAATAGTTGCCAGTGTGTCGTTAAATTGGTCGTACTTGTCGTTATCCCATATTGTCGGTACTGTGAATATGTTTCCGTCGTCTTCGTGTTACAAGAATGAGTCGTTAATGATGCTTCGATTAGATCTTCGTTTGTCGAGGAGTCATTCAGTCGGGTAATTGTCGTATCGTTTTCGTTGTCCTTCTTGTCAGTCTGGTTATTGTCATCTGTTATCTGCGTCTGCTTGTTCGTGTCACTGTCATTTCTAGAATAGTACGGTTTTAACATATTTACATGGAATATTTTCAACTTTCCATTCAAAGAAATTTCGTAGTCAACTTCCGAAATCTTTCTTACAACTTTAAATGGTCCCTGCCAAGAGGTTGATAGTAAATCCCTCTTGTCAGGTAGTAATAGTAAAATATCTTGATTTGGTTGTAATACAATCGTTTTTGCCCCTCTGTTGGCGTACTGCCTGTACCTAAAACCTTTCTCCTGTAATGATGCTCTGGCAAGTATACAGGATCTAATGATTTCGTCTCTGGTGTCAGTGACCAAATCATAGGTGGAAACTGGTAATTGGGTGTTTACGGGTTGTGATATTATATCCTTGTAAATAGTGAGAGGTCCTCTTGGGTTCGCTCCATATATCAATTCAAACGGAGAGAAGCCCGTGCTTGATTGTGGGACTTCTCTGTATGCGAACAGCACCGTTGGGAGAAGTATATCCCAATCGGCTGGATTTTCAGCTGTCACTTTGGATAACATATGTTTTAGGTCCCCATTCAATTTTTCGCAAATTCAATTTGCGGCCGGTCGATAGGGACTTGTAAAACATTGTTTTATGCCTAGTAACTTAGTTACCGATTGAGTGGCATTTGATATGAATTGCGTTCCTCTATCTGATATTATCTTCTCCGGAAAGCCAAAACGGGAGAATATCTGTAATAATACGTCCGTCACATCCTTAGAGGAGATAGATTTTAATGGAATCATTTCTGCCCACCTTGAACACAAATCAATGAGTGTAAAAATGTATCTATTTCCTTTGTTTGAGATGTGGTTCAAAGGACCTACTAAATCAACCGCCACGATTTGAAATGGTCTCGAGGCAGTTGTGCTTGATTGAATTTCTGCCGTAGGGTTTTTTCCTTTTTTGATTAGTTTCTGACAGGTATCACATGATTTACAATGGGATTTTATGTCTTGGCAAAATTTAGGCCAATAAAATTGGCTCAAGACTCTGGCCCTGGTTTTTTCATAACCCATATGACCTCCGAAAGGTGAGTCATGGGCTATATGTAGCACTTTCTCACGATGTGACTGAGATAGAACCACATGCTGTATCGTGGTTTGATCTCTGGTATATAATCTAGTTAGAATGTTGTTATTTAGTCTAAATGTCCAAGAAGCGTTTTTCGTCAATTTTGGCTTTAATCCTACTAGCCGAAAGTATTGCGAAAGGGTTGGATCTGCTTTTTGTTATTCTCTAAACTCGGTGGTGGCAATATTGGGTGAAATGATTTGTAGCGACTCCTGAAGTTGGTCGTTGTGGGTTTTGTGTGTCATTTGTCTTGTTACTATATTAGCGTATTGTGTGTGTTGTTGCACATTTACA
Source organism: Cepaea nemoralis (assembly GCA_014155875.1). Taxonomy (NCBI): domain Eukaryota; kingdom Metazoa; phylum Mollusca; class Gastropoda; order Stylommatophora; family Helicidae; genus Cepaea; species Cepaea nemoralis. The sequence continues at coordinate 18,271 of JACEFZ010005495.1, forward strand.
GGCTCAATATTTTGTGGATCGATGGCGTCCTCAGTCGAGGTGTTAATTTGATGGTATCATTGAAAGATTCAACCGCCCCTGTATTCTGCACCTCTGTGAATTCGTTTCGAATTCCGTCATCGGTTGTCTCCCTTGTGCTTTTGGCAGTTTGAGACAAGCACGCGTGGTTTTTCATTTTGGAACCACTGTTCAGTTTTTGGATACAGTTTTTCTGTTCCCATTCTCTGATTTCTTTTACAGAGCAAGATCTTATGTTGGGAAGATTCCCAATGATGATTTCAGCGGCAGGATTTTCTAGTACTGCGCATAGTACTTGTCCTGATATAAAAGGTGTCCGAATTTCGGCAAGTGCTAGGGGGTATCTTTCGATAGTGCCTGCGAATGTGCGACACGTTACGTATTTGTGTGTGTAGTCTTTGTCATTAACTAATGTTCTCTTAATTCCACAAAGAGTCGCGCCGGAATCGCGTATTAATGTACATTGTTTGTTATTAACAAAACCTGTTGCAAACTTTAACTTGCCTGTTGATGTTAAGGCTGCGTTGGCCAATTCGTTAGAAACTGGGATTGTGTGGCCGCATAACAAAGTTGTATCAAGCTGAAATTTTCTGCAGGTGTTACATGTGTTATCAGTGATGGTGTTAATGATTTCTACTGCATTACCTAACTCACTCGCACTTTCATTTTGGATGTCGCATTCGTTCTGTTGTTCAATTTCTTCATCTGAGGATGTGTCTATTAATGCAGCATTGGCCTGCTTCATCATCTTTCGCTCGTCACAGCGTGCTGAATAGTGCCCAAAGCTCGAACAAAAATAACATTTAACCGCTCTCTGATATGCGTTCCTTTTGTTTTTTTGTTTTTCCACTATCATTTGCAGATGATGTGGATAATTTGGTGATTTGTCACACATCGCGTACTGTTCGTGTGTCAGATGACAATACTGGCACATTACTTGCTTTGTGACCTTAGAGCGTTGTTTGAACCTATTTTCATTTGGTTTTGAATATTTGGTGTTTGTAACCGCTGCTGTTTCATTTTGGCTCATATTCAACTGAAAAATATCGCGGTTCGCTGTAAAATAATGCGCTCCCCTTATTTTCTATTTCATGAATAGTTTTACAATCCATTTGCCTCAAAAATTTAGAAAAAGGTGTTGGTATTGTGCTAATAATTTTATCAATTATAATTAGCTCCTTCAGTTTACCATGGTTGTTATTTGTTTTTGCTGAGGTTATCCATTTTGTTCAAATATCTTGGACTGTAGACACGTAGTCTATGAAAGTTTGGTTAGGCAATGGGGTTAATTTGGAGAACTGTAGTTGATAGCCTGCTGTATCTAGTGAAAAATGTTGTAGTATTCTTTGTTTCAAATAGTCGTAATCTTTCCTCATGTCTTGTGGAACTGTCTCTATCACTTTTAAGGGCTCTAAAGCTAAATTTCTCATCAGAATAAATGACCAGTCGACTTTTGCGACGTTATGATAAGTCATCAAACACTCGAAGTTCTCTAAGTATGCGCTTATTGAATTTACTAGGCCTTTATATTTGTTGTATTTTTGTTCATCTTCTTTACTTCTAATTTTGTTTACTGACATTTCTAAGTTGGAGTCAATTTCCATTTGTTTCAGTTTTATCTGTGTTTCTGCATTTAATTGGGCTTGCTTGGTCGCAGCCTCGAGCTCCATTTGCATCTTCTTCTCTTGAGCCTGCAGTTGCATTTTCTTTTCTTCAGCTTCCATTTGCATCTTCTTCTCTTGAGCCTGCAGTTGCATTTTCTTTTCTTCAGCTTCCATTTGCATCTTCTTCTCTTGTGCCTGCAGTTGCATTTTCTTTTCTTCAGCTTCCATTTGCATCTGCATCTTTTTCTCTTCCCTTTCTATTGCTCTGTCTTCTCGAGCAATATTTTCTGCATGTGTCTTTTGCGCCCATTCTGAAAGTTTCTCCTCAATATATCCTAACCTAATACCTAATTCAATGCACTCTTCTAATGTTGACATCTTGTGTTTTAGTTATTGTTCACTTTCTTGAAATTAAAATCCCTTTGAAATTAGTTTGGGTATACAAAAGTTGGTTATCCCCCTTAATGTTTACATTCAAATTTACACGAGCAGGTTTACTTGGTTATGAGATTAGCATATACATCAAAATTAATACAAAGAAAAATGTTACATCAATGAATGATGGGTGAGTATCGCTTAGGGATGTAATGAGCATGAAATGAAACTCATCTTATTTTTCCTGGTCTCTCGACTGTAGTCTTGTTTTGCTTTCCTATTTTCTCGCCACTGCTGGAGGATAGGTTACACGATATTTCGCGGAACAATCTGATGTTGGAATCAAAAAAAATTAGTAACTGTCAATGTAATTGTCACAGTCATGTCAATGTCAAATTTTATGAACATCAGCATAATTTCAAATATCAAATATTTTTGTAGAGGGACTATTATAGCTTATTCACAGATAATATGATGATAGCTGCAAAGTTTTTGACTTTATCATGTATGAAAGTTTGATATATATATTTTTTTACTTGGCATAACCAAGAGCTGTCTGGAAAGTAAAGCTTGTGATTGCCAAAACCGGTTGGCTCCCCAAATAGCCTGTCACCGTCCTAGATCTCTAGGGGAATGAAACTCGGGCTCATACAGGCAACAAACTCCGTTCATATGCAATCTAACATCATTTATTATTATTGTGTTACAGTAAGCTGGCGAAGAGAGTTTTCGCAAGCCAGCAATCTGCAAGTTGCGTATCACAGGAGTTTACAATAAACATGATTACCACAACAACTCTATCAGCTATCTAACATATGCATAAGACCCCTAAATACACTTGGGTCTAAACTATCAAGTCCCCCTTAAGGTAAGCCCTGTTGCTTCCTCGATGTCCAGTCCGTGTCTGCCTTTCCCACACGTGTCGCAATCCGACACGGGTGGTAACTCTCTCTGAGTTTCTCGTGGACCCCGCAATCGGCGGGCCCCATCGTTGTCCACGGGGCTGTGGGCACACTGACCGGTCCTTCGAGAAGGCTCTGGATTATTCGAGCCTTCGAGTGACTCGGTTCTTTCCCTTTAGCTGGAGTTCTATCCCTTCTCTAGTCTCTCTTACTTTTATGTTGGTACCGCCCTTATGTGAGGCTGTGACAATGATACTAGGGATACACCTCCTGAATTATGTAATTCTAAATCTAATCCAATCCCGAAGAAATCATAAGTCTTGGAATGTGATGAATATCGAACAATTAGCATAATGAGCCACATGACAAAGATTTTGCTAAGAATCATAGTGCAAAGAGTTAGGAAGAAAATACAAACAGAAATAGGAGAAGAATTGTCAGAAACCTGGCGTCTTCCTGCCCTCACACACTGGTTTCGGACAGATAAATTATACTGTTAGAAATAAGTCCAATCCGAGACCAGCAGGAAATGCTTTCCGTAATACTTTATCTTATATATAAAAGGCAATCTCCGTCCATCTGTATGTATGTATGTATGTATGTATGTATGTATGTATGTATGTATGTATGTATGTATGTATGTATGTATGTATGTATGTATGTATGTATGTATGTATGTATGTATGTCCTTTATTTGTTCGCGAACGGCCCATCCGATTGAGATGAAATTTTCTACACGTCTTCCTTTCATTCCACAGCTGCCAACTGTGATATTTTTTTAGTTGAAATCGCCTGCTTACTCAGTATTATTTCATTTTTCATTTTTCATTATAATTTCATATATCTCAGGGGACCTAACTCTGTAAAAGTTATTTCAAGGGGCATAACTTTTCTGTATAACTTATAGTCATATTGTGGCATCGTTTTCAAAGATTTATAAAATCTTTGTCCATAGTTATGTACCGGCATATGAGTATAAATAATGATACAATCTGTAAGGCATTTTCAAAGTTTTCATAAAAATAATGCACAATGCAAAACATTGTAACTCATCTTTTTTTGCTTAAGAAGTTACTGTAGTCATGCAGGTGATTAGAAAGAGTTTTCATTAAAAATAATGGATGGTGTGTGGAAGGACATTCTTTTAAGTTACTTTTTTTGTTGTATGAATTTAATGAGACGCTACCCGCCAGGAGCTGGGCGAAGTCACGCCGGGTCAGATAGATAGACAGACCCACCTTTTCGCTGCAGTTGTCTACTCCTCCTTTTCCTTCTTCTGCTGATGCTGCTGCCGCCGCTCCATTTACCTAAGTAAATTGTTGGGGGAAGATGTAAAGATCTTTCAAGTGCTCTTTCTAATGCTTTTTGTAAGTTGGTCTTCGTTTATCTAAGGTTGTTCTAACTGCAACCAATAAATGATTAAACAGACAGGCAGACAGACAGACAGACAGACAGAGAGGGAGGGACGGACAGACAGACAGACAGACAGACAGACAGACAGACAGACAGACAGACAGACAGATAGACAGACAGACAGACAGACAGACGGACAGACAGACAGACAGACAGACAGACAGACAGACAGACAGACAGACAGTCGGTAACGGGAACTTATATGACTACTTATATGAATTAAATGAGATGCTCGCCATCAGGGGCTGGGCGAAGCCGGGCCGGATCAGACAGACAGACAGACAGACAGACAGACAGACAGTCGGTAACGGGAACGAGAACTTATATGACTACTTATATGAATTAAATGAGATGCTCCCCACCAGGGACTGGGCGAAGCCGGGCCGGGTCAGCTAATTACATTATAACGTGTTAAAGAGCCATCTCACCACTCTCACTACACAATTCACACCGACACTACACACTCTTACGGTCGGGCAACGATTCTCACAGACCGTCAAACACTGGGTCCGTCCTCGTTGGTATATTTACATAGAGACGTTCGCATCTCGAACAGTCATTGCATTCTCCCGTCTTGCAAGCGTATCACAGTTAGCCAACGGCTAGAATATAGTCACACATGCCAGTCACATCTATTCGTCAAGCACTATCGTTCTATCGTCCAGCTCCACCTAATCTCAATACGTCTGTCCCCGTCTATAGTCGCACACATTCTGTCCTGGCCTGTCCAGTCTTCCCCCAGTCATGTGGGTCTGGTCACGAGCTTCTTACCTCAACTCTAGTCTGTCGGGCTGTGGCGTCTCTGTCCTGCGTAGTACTCTAGCTGCCCTTGACTTCGGCTAAAAGTCTGTGGTCGCTTGGGACCTGTCTTAAGTCACTGTCTATTGACTGGCTGTCACTCTGTCTTTTCGTACGTGACTTAGGATTCTGACACGGACAATGTGGGTATGTAGAAGGCAAGGGTACAGTATATGGTGTATATATGCTGAGAACATTAATTGAACGTTCTATAGAAGTAAAAATATCAATAAAATTGGGTGGAACTGCGATAAAGCTGTGAAAATGTAAACAATATAAAATGACACAAAGTAGTGCAGCTTTACATAACAGATTTACGACACATACAGGACGTTGCGGCGATTAGCCTTCATCAGCATACAAACACATTCACAAACACAACATATAGTCAAGGAGATGTGCTGTGACTACATCAAAAGGTGACGACAGAACGAGAAGAACAAAAGGATGAAAAAATTAAAGCAATGAAGAGAAAATGAGAATTGAAAAAAATTTTCATACTTACCTGACAATTCCGATCTATGATATTTTCAGAAAAACCATAAGTGGCCTACAGACGTGACCGCAATCTCAACGATGTACACGTCCATAGCAACAATCTTGCTTCTCTGTGCCTACCTATGCCATGTATATTGCTGATGGTCGGATCTTATACAACCCCAATAACACAAGCACTGGGTGATTTGATCCTAAAATACGTTGTATAACAATCAACATTGCTGACTCTATTTCATAGGGAACAGTATGAATGAAGCCTCATATTTGTAGACCGACCGACTTCGCATACCTCATGTGGTATGTTGCAGGTACTTTTCCAATCTCTCTCTCTCTCTCTCTCTCTCTCTCTCTCTCTCTCTCTCTCTCTCTCTCTCTCTCTCTCTCGCTCTCTCTCTCTCTCTCTCTCTCTCTCTCTCTCTCTCTCTCTCTCTTTCTCTCTCTTTCCAAATAATCTCGCTACCTGTGCCTACCTATACCATGTGTAATGCTGGTGGTCTGATCCTATACAGCCCCAATAACACAAGCACTTGGTGAATTGATTCTAAAATACGTTGTATAACAATTAATCTTTGGAAAATTACCTACAGAAAGAAAAACAGTGGAAGAAGAATGGGAGGTGTTCAAATCAAGCATTTTAACCACTGCAAAAATAACATGTGGAACCACGAAAAAACGCAAAACGCGGATAAAGAAAATAACAAGATGGTGGAACGCAGAAGTAAAGGAAGCGGTAACAGACAAAAAGAAAAAATATAAAAAGTGGTTGAAGAGCAAACAGGGATGTGATTACATAGAATATAGAATAGCGAGAAGGCATGTGAATAGAATAATAAAGAGGGAAAAACAAAAAGACTGGGAAGAGTATGGAGAAACCCTAAATAAAAACTACAAGGAGGCAACTAGAAACTTCTAAAAAAAGATAGGTGCAATGCGGACCAGAAGAGAACCCTTTGACCCAACTGAAATAATTAACAGCAAAAATGGAGAACCAATAAGTGAACAAAAACAAATCCTAATAAGATGGAAGCAGTATTTCGAACAACTTCTCAACATCACATCAGATGTCACAGGAATTCAAGAGATCTATACAGATGACACCGAAGAACTAGAACCAGACCTTCTAAAAGAAGAATTTATAGAAGCCATAAGATTAGCCCCATTGAACAAATCACCGGGACAGGATGAAATACCAAATGAACTAATTAAAGCAGCAAAAGAAGTAGGAACAGCTTGGCTACATAGACTATTCTACCATGTTTTGTCAGAACAACAGACACCACGAGACTGGGGAAACGCCATAGTTATCCCAATTTTTTCACATTGGGCAGTGGGGAGCATTTTGTGTGATATTCACTGGCGCAGGAACGGAGCATAATGGGGACGACCCGTTGCTGTGAAGTTGGAACTGCGACTAACTAACTAACTAACCCAATTTGGAAAAACAAAGGCAGCAAAAGTGACTGCACACAATACAGAGGCATTTCACTGTTAAGTCATACTGGGAAAATATTTTGCAAAATTCTAGAAAAAAGATTACGAACTACTTTAAAACCCAGCTAAGTGAAACACAGCTTGGATTTAGGAAAAAACGAAGGATGCACAGATGCCATTTTTGCTCTTAGACAACTTATGGAAAAATCAATCGAATTCAATGAAACACTCTACTTATCCTTTGTCGATCAAGAAAAGGCATTCGATAGAGTAGATAGAAACAAGCTGTGGGAAATCCTTAAACAATATGGAGTGAGTACAAATCTAACAAACCTATGTAGAAGTTTATACAACAACAGTGAATGCATAGTGAGAGTAACTGGAGGACAAACAGAACCCTTCACTATAAGATCTGGAGTACGACAAGGTTGTGTCCTGTCCCCTCTCTTGTTCATAACATATATAGACAACATATGTAAAGAAACCAGCCAAGCAGAGACAGCAAGAACACCGCATGACGAGAACACAGAAGAAGAACCATCTGCAAATCTAAGCATTAGAGAACTCCTGTTTGAGGACGACCAAGCACTAATAGCAAAATCAGAAGCTGAATTACAAGACCACATGAATAGTCTAAACGAAATGTGTAGGGGACATAACATGAAAATTAACACAAGCAAAACAGAGGTAATGACTATAACTAAAGAAGAACAAACAACAACAATTCACTTAAACGAACATCCCTTGAAACAAGTAAAGAGTTTCAAGTACCTAGGAAGTTCTCATTGGCACCTTTCCGTCTTGACAGACGATAGTTTGGTACATTGTGCTTCAAAAAGACTTAATAACTATGACCCATGGCGGTGGCGAGTGTGGCTGGTAAGGCCAATTCTTGCTGCAAATGTTTGCCCACAGTAGATGCATGTCAAAACATGGTCATTTCCACCATTGTGCACCATATTACGTCTCTCACGCTCTGTGTGTGATTTATCTGCAATCATTTTCTCCTTTGTCTTTATTCCATTTCTGATAGTTGCAATCATTTTCTCCTTTGTCTTTATTCCATTTCTGATAGTTGCCCTCCATGCAACACGTTCAGCGGCAACTTGCTCCCAATATGTATTAGATATGCCTGTGTGAATCATGTCCCGCTTACACACATCTTTGTATCGTAGTAGAGGCCGACCCTGAGATCTCCTACCGGTCTGTAATTTACCAAAAAAGATGTCCTTTGGTATTCTACCATCATCCATCCTCCTAACATGTCCTATACATCTAAGTCTACGAAGACTGAGCATGGAATACACCGTCACACAACCTGATCTTTCCAATACTTCAGTATTTGTGATTTTGTCTTGCCACTTAATACCAAGTATTCTTCGCAGACACCGCATATGAAAGCTGTTTAAACGTTTCTCTTCGCGTGAGTAAGTTGTCCAGGTTTCACTGCCATAAAGAAGAGTACTAAGGACACAGGCTTGGTAGACGAGGACTTTTGTTTTGGCAGTAAGCTTCCTGTTCTCCCAGACTCTTTTTGCTAACATGTTCATTGTTGTTGCTGCCTTGCCAATCCTGATGTTGATTTCCTGATCGAGGGATAATTTGCTATTTACCTCTGATCCTAGATATGTAAAATGGTCTACTATCTCCAGTTCGGCGTCGTCAATAAAGATTGATGGTACACCATGTGCACCTTGTGACATAATCTGTGTCTTCTTTTTGTTAATTGTTAAACCAAATTCAGAACAAGCATTGGAGAATGCAGATAGTAGATGTTGTAATTCTTCCTCAGAGTGGGTCGTAATCGCAGCATCATCCGCAAAAAGCAACTCTCTGATTAGTACCCTCCTAATTTTGGTCTTGGCCTTCAATCTCTGAGCATTATAGAGGCCACCATCTGAGCGTGAGTGAATGTATATACCGTCATCCTGATCACGAAAGGCATATTTCAGTAGAAGTGAAAAGTATATCCCAAAGAGGGTGGGGGATAGTACACAACCTTGCTTAACTCCACTCTTGATTTCAAACTCTTCTGAAGTTGAGCCATCAAACTTGATTATACCCTTCATGCCTGTGTGGAACGATTCCACAATGGACAGAAGAGTTGGTGGGCAGCCAATCTTCTTTAGTGCTTTGAACAGACCCTCACGACTGACCAAATCGAATGCCTTTGTGAGGTCGATGAAGGCAATAAACAGTGGCTGATTTTGTTCCCGGCATTTTTCTTGCATCTGTCGCAATGAGAATATCATATCAATGGTAGACCGGTTCTGACGGAAGCCGCACTGTGATTCGGGGTAGACTTGATCTCTCAGGACTTGAAGTCTGCGCAGAACAATTCTGGCAAATACTTTCCCAACAATACACAGAAGTGAGATACCCCTATAGTTGTTACAGTCGCTCCGATCGCCCTTGTTCTTGTACAGCGTTATGATGTTTGAATCTTTGAAATCCTGTGGGACTTGTCCTTCTCGCCAGCATAGCTCTATTAGCTGGTGGATCTGTAGAGTGAGTGTGTCTTGCCCACTCCTGATTACCTCTATTGGAATCCCATCCTTACCTGGAGCCTTGCCAGACGCAAGCTCATTTATAGCACACTTAACTTCTGTTATGGTGGGAAGTGTGTCCAGGTGGTCAAGAGTTGGCAGGGCCTCTATGGCGTTGAGGGCATCATCCGCTAGTTGGTCTCACTTGAGTAAAGCTCTAAATAGTGCTCTACCCATCTATCCATCTGCTGTTTCTTATCAGTGATGATTTCTCCAGTCAAGGTTTTCAGCGGTGCACTTCTTTTGATCATTGGACCACAGGCTTTCTTTATCCCTTCATACATGCTTCTTATGTTTCCCTTATCACTTGCGATTTGAATGGACTCGCATAACTTGATCCAATAGTCATTCGCACACTGCCTGGCAGCCTTTTGCACATCCTGCCTTGCTTGCTTCAGCTCACTCAGAGTGTTACGCGTTGGTCTTTCCTTGTTTCTTAAGAGAGCTATCTTCTTTTTATCAATCAAGGGCTGCAATATCTGGCTGTTTGCCGCGAACCAGTCCTGCCTCTTATGATCCACAGTGCCGAAAACCCCTACCAGCTGTTTTATAAATAGTTTCCTTAAGTTTACTCCATTTATCATTTACTATACAGTTTTCTGATGTATCATTGAAAGCGTCTTCAAGTTGCTGTTGAAATTCAAAGCACTTTCCAGGATCGTGAGTGTTAATAATATTAATCCTGGGGCTATATTTGTGTTTAGCTGTGTAGATTCTCTTTGGTCTCAGTCTAACCCTTGCAACAACTAAAGAATGATCCGTATCACAGTCAGCACTGAGGTAACTTCGAGTCAGTGATATATGGTTCAGATGTTGTCTCCGTGTGATAATGAAGTCCAGCTGATGCCAATGGCCGGATCTTGGATGTTTCCATGTGACCTTATGCATCTCTTTTGTTTTAAAAAAGGAGTTTGTAATACATAGATCATTTCTAGTGCAATGCTCCAGCAGCCTTTGCCCATTATCATTCATGCGACCGATGTTGTATTTTCCAATGCACACTGGCCATGAACTGGAGTCCTTGCCCACACGAGCATTGAAATCACCGAGCATATAAATGTAGTCGGATTTTGGGACTGCCTTGATCACAGAGTCTAGCTGCTCATAGAACGTATTCCTCACATCACCAGAGGAAGCGAGTGTCGGTGCATATGCAGTGATAATGGTGGCAAATCCACAAGAGGTTGCCAAGCGCAGTGATAATAATTTTTCATTACCACCAGCTGGGATATCAATCATTGCCAGTAGCGAATTCTTCACTGCAAAGCCCACACCATGTTGCCTTTTTTCTGCCTGCCCTCTTCCCTTCGAAAAAAAGGTGTAATTGTTTTCCCTGAGTGACCCGTTCCTCAGCGAGGCGAGTCTCCTGCAGGCCAGCAATATCAATGTTAAGACGATTGAGTTCAGCATCAATCACAGCCGTTTTTCTCACATCGTCAATATTTGTCAAGTCAGTGGAAAATCCTGGACACATGGTTCTTACGTTCCAGGTTGCAAACAGTAGCTTGAGGTTTCTATTATTCTTTTTATTAGTACCTGGTGCATTGGTTTTACAGCCTGCGATTCAGATTTTGTCCTAGCCCCAAGCACCCATTGAAGCAGGCAGGCTGTGGCGGATCAGCACCCAATTGGCCGGGGACTGCCCAGCTTGAGGCGGGCGATAGCTGATCAGTGACACCTGTAGGTGTCTCCCACCGTCAGAGGCAACGCGTGGCGCCCCATGTCTACGCCAACTGACAAGGACTTATAACCCGTAACAGTTGCCTCTCGCTTTGATTCCGAGACCGGTTAAGACCAGGGATGGAGTTATTGTCTCTCCATAGCACAAAGCCTGGGCTAAAATAAAGAAACCTTGTGTTGCCCAGGCAGCATGATCCCTCTCTCGGCCTGCCCAGTTCACTCCAGAGGAAAGTTAACACCTCTACATCTGGAACAAGACAAGCTGCAGAAGCTGCCGGATCAGCAAAGCAATGCTCTAACTGTCTGCCTGTCGGAGCTTCGATCCTAGACCAGCTGCCAGCCAAGGCTTAGCCCTGCCATGACTATTTTGTCTTTGGGTTGCATTTTCTCTCACCAGGGTAAGGCTTGCACCCTCCCAATTGCGTTCTTCAGCCCGAAGCCGTTGGCACAATGTGGGGTGTCGGGTTTGGTAAGCGCCGCCCAACATTCGGCGCTGACAGAAAGCAGATAGTACCGTCTACTGTCATACGGTAGCTCAGTCATATCTGACTAAGACCTGACACACACCTAGGAAGTATAATATCATCAAATGGCAGATCAGAAGACGAGATCGAAAATAGGTGCAATAAGGCCAGGGCTGTCTGAATAATGGTGCATGGAATAATGGAATAGGACCTCGGTTATATTTTGTTGGTTTTCGGAACTGGAGGTAATAATTAACAGTGACAAACGAGGGACAAATCGTAATGCGGCGTTAGAGGTGATATTCTTGGATCGCCGCAAGACGAACTACTACGAAAGCAGTTGTAAAGAATGTTTTCACTAATCAAGAACGAAAATCAGAGGCGCGAAGACGATCAGATACCGTCATAGCTCTGACCATAAACGATGCCGACTAGCAACCCCAGTTGAATTGAAGCGAAACTGAAACAAAATGGAATATACCTTGACTAGCAAATCTATTGCGTATAAAGTCCGAATCATTTGGAAGGTGCCACTACATGCTTGGTCCAGACTCTTTTTCTACGGCTCTAAGCTGGGGGATATGGCTGAACGCTTCTAAGTCAATATCCCCTGGTTGTGGAGGCCTGTCCGTCACTCATCCTCTGCTGCATGGAGGTGAGATGCTAAGACAGCAGCATCTGCAGCCTACCTTGTGCCTTACGTCTGTAAAGACGGCAAGTGCCACTACTGTATGACCATTAATGGTGAGAAAGTGTTCCAGTCAGTATCTAAAGTTCATAGAGTGAGCGTTATCAAAGTTGGAAAAGCGTCCCATTGGCACGAAATATAATATTGCTTGGCTAGCAAATCCATTACGTGTAAGTTCGAAACGAAATCTTATGTGTGGATGTCGTCTGCATACTGGTCCCTACTGGTCTTCGGAGGAGTAGCCTGTGGTGAACGGGAGGCCCAATATACGGAAGTGAGGCTAAGCAGCCATGTGAAGGACGTGACGATTTTTCGGGTGAGCCTAGTACCAGAGGAATATGTGTCGGCTCTGCAATTATGGAAGCCACCTCGGATAGCGGAGAATGCCCATGGTCTGCCCCTGCCTTCCCTTGAGTGCTGACCGGTATGTCTCCAGCTGTTCTAAGTGTGTCAGCTTGGATAGGGATAACATCACAACAAGTAAGAGTCGAGAAAGGTACCCAGAAGCACGAATGCGAATACTGGTCGGCTAGCAAACCCATTTCGTGGAATTCCGAACCGAAAGCTCTCTGAGTGGATGTCATCTGCAGACTGACCTCTCCTGGTTTTCGTGGGGGCGGGGGGGGGGGGGGCGGCTTGTGGCGAACGAAATGACCAACATACGGAAGTGAGGCTAAGCAGCCATGTACAGGCCGATTCCTTTGGTGAGCCTAGTACCAGAACCAGAGCGCTATGTGTCGGCTCTGCAATTATGAAGGCCTCCTTGGATGGCTGGGAATGCCCATGGATTATCCCCGCCTTCCCTTGAGGGATGACCGGGATGTCTTCGGCCGTTCTAACTTGACCAGCTGGGATGTAGATGAAACCACAACAGTGAGAGTTCAATGTCCGTCTCAGAGTGAGAGTGGAATTCTTTCGAAACACCCGGGAAGGTCAACCCGGTCAACAAATGCCCACAGAAGTCGGATGTGTCAGCCTAAAGGCGCAAGTAAAGCAGCTCTGCTGTAAACAGGCAGAACGCAATTCTCATCTCATTAGCACGTTGCCGTCTTGACAGACGCTAGTTTGTGCTTCAAAAAGGCATAATAACTATTAAACATGGCGGTAGCGAATGTGACTGATAAGGCAAATTCGCGTTGTAAATGTTCGTCCACAGTGGGTGCATGTGAACACGTGGTCATTTCTACCATCATGCACCATCTTACGTCTCACACACTCGGTGTGTGACTTATCTGCAATAATTTTCTCCTTTGTCTTTATTCCATTTATGATGCTTACCCTCCATGCAACACGTTCAGCAGCGACTTGCTCCCATTGTGCATTATCAATGCCTGTATCAATCATGTCCCGCTTACACACATCTTTGTATTGTAGTAGAGGCCGACCCTGAGATCTCTTACCCATCTGTAATTCACCAAAAAAAGATGTCCTTTGGTATTCTACCGTCATCCATCCTCCTAAGATGTCCTATCCATCTAAGTCTACGAAGACTGAGCATGGAATAAACCGTCACACAATCTGATCTTTCCAATACTTCAGTATTTGTGATTTTGTCTTGCCACTTAATACCAAGAATTCTTCGCAGGCACCGCATATGAAAGCTGTTTCTCTCCATAGCACAAAGCCTGGACTAAAATATAGAGATCATGTGTTGCCCATGCAGCATGATCCCTCTCTCGGCCTTCCTAGTCCACTCCAGAGGAAAGGTAACAACTATACATCTGGAACAAGACAAGCTGCAGAAGCTGCCGGATCAGCAAAGCAACGCTCTAACTGTCCGCCTGTTGGAGCTTCGATACAACGCAATTACGTCTGGAAAAAACACACCACGGATGAACGCAGAAGAAGAAGAAAGTGTCGTATCTGCACTTGATCTTGTGATCTTGCCAGGGCCACTAGAAGAGGCAGTCATCCGAATGACATACAGCGACGAGGGGACCTGATGGGGTCCTTCTGGTACTTGGGGAAACAGTGAGCCTTTATTTAATAAAAAAATTAAAAAAATTCTCGAGTAAAGAAAGGTTATTTAAAACAAAAATAAAAAAAATAAAAAAAACACGTTAAAAGGAACACATGTAATTAAAATGTTGGAGGGACATAACACTATATCAGCTAATATTCAAAGGGACATTACTAAAAGAATCATAAGTCTATTATTATGTGATTTAAATAACTGCAGTCTTTATAATAACCTTATAAAGATTTTATATTAATTTTTAAAAATTTAAAATGCATAAAAATTGGATATAATTTTAAGTCCTTTTTAAAATTTGTGTAAAAGTAATTGCTTTGTTTTATAAGAATGAGAATTTAATAATGCATTGTTGTAATCTAAGTCCATGTTACATTAAATATTTTGGGCTTTCAATGGTAGATCACTAGGTGTAGGAGCCAAATAAGATAAATTTTTGTCCGGCCTGTCAAAGGCCAAACACCCTTAATATCACCTCTCGGACCCCTTGGCTAAAGTAGAAGTATAGAATCTGCTCTTGATCTTGCCAGGGCCACATGCAGAAGCGGTCATCCGAATGACGCAATGACATGGGCGCCTCTGACCCCCTTTGGAAACACGACCCCTAAAATAGATTCTTAATTTTCAGCACTTTTGATTGTTTTACGTCATTTTGATCTCTCTCTCTCTCTCTCTCTCTCTCTCTCTCTCTCTCTCTCTCTCTCTCTCTCTCTGTCTCTCTCTCCTCTTCTCTTCTTCTCCTCTCTCTCTCTTCTCCTCTCTCTCTGTCTCTCTCCTCACTCTCCTCTCTCCTCTCTCTCTCTCTCTCTCTCTCTCTCTCTCTGTCTCTCTCCTCTCTCTCTCTCTCTCTCTCTCTCCTCTCTCTCCTCTCTCTCTCTCTCTCTCTCAGAAGACACACATACATGTTTCAATCTAATTAATAAAATGGGACACTTGTTGAGTGACACCGTGAATTGTTTAAACTGCAAGAAATCTAGATTTAGAGATTTAAAAAAACAATAAGAGCTCGCTGTTCCCACAAGGGCCAGAACCGCCCCATCATGTCCCAGCATCCCCGTGTGTAATTCGGATGACTGCTTCTGCTGGTGGCCCTGGCAAGATCAAGTGCTAATACTACACTTTGATATTTGCCAAAAGGCAAAGAATGGATTCATTCATTCATTCAGTAGCATGTCCTTTGCAGAACGTCGCTCCCATAACAACCTTCCAGAAAACCTCTCGATCATAAGCAAGATGTCCCGCGTCCGATACACCCATCTGGAGATCATCCGCCACATCCTGCACCCATCTTCTCCTTGGCCTTCCTCTTCCTCTCTTCCCAGGCATACACCCCTCCATTATTGTTCTCTCCAAACTTTCGTGACGTTTCAAGTGACCAAAATATTTCAATTTTCTTTGTTTTATCGTTTTTAATAGCCAACCTTCTTCAATATTCAGCTCTTGAAGTATTGATGTATTTGTTCTTTTCTTTACCCAAGATATTCTTAGAACTCGTTTATAACATTTATGTTCAAAGGCATTTATGCGGTGTTCAGCTTGTTTAGTAAGTGTCCAGGTCTCACAGGCGTATGTTGCAATGGGAAAGATGCATGCTCTTAAAAATCTAATTTTTGTAGTTCTGTCTGTCCCATTCCATAATTTATTCAGTTGTTTTAGTCTTTGAAGAGCAATTGATAGTCGTCGTTTACTTTCTTGCATTGTGTAACCGTTGTTGGTGAATCAATGACCCAAGATATTCAAAATTTTACACCACCTCCAATTTTTCCTCATTAACATATATTTCTTTCTCCATAGTGGTTTTATCTGTATGCATTATCTTTGTTTTTGCAATGTTAAGATACAAGTTGTGATTTTCACTATTCATTTGGGTTGAGGCTATTAGGTTTTCTATACCAGTCTGTGTTGTGGGTAGCAATACTGTATTATCAGCATACCGAATCTCTGGTATGTCACGACCACCGATATTTAGGGCATCATATAGCTCCCTGTTTATATCATCTCTTACATTTCTCATTATATTTTCGGTGTACAGGTTAAACAAATAGGGGGACAGCACACATCCCTGACGGACTCCTTGCTTGATGCCAAACCAATCTGATGTCTCGCCATCTATTCTAACCGCTGCTTGTTGGTCTAGATAGAGAATTCTTATGAGTTGTATTACATGTGGTGGAAATGCCCACATTCCTCATGATTTCCCAAAGTTTCTGATGTTGTACACCGTCAAATGCCTTTGAATAATCCACAAAACATGAGAATAGGTTTACATTAAATTCTCTGCACTTCTCTATTATTAAACGCATATTGAGAATGTGATCTCTTGTTCCTCTTCCTTGTCTAAATTCAGCTTGAACCACGTTAATTTCTTCTTCCATTTTCTTACAAAGTCTTTCCATTATGATTTTTAGTAGAATTTTACTTGCATGACTGATCAGGGCAACAGTTCCATAGTTGGTGCATAATTTCAGGTTGCCCTTTTTGGTATTGGAATGAAGATAGTTTCTTCGAAGATTGCTCTTCCAATCTTTTAGCAATATACCACATTTCCATATCTTTTTACATAATGAGTGATAGATTTGTATGATTTCTTCTCCTCCCGCTTTAATTAGCTCAACTGGTATCTCATCTAAGGGTAGCGGGGTAGGGGTACCCCCTATCAAAGGAGAAGTAAGGTGCCTCCTTCCCTCCGCTAGCCTACGGGACACCCAAGGGCAAGGTGGAGTACCCGTTTAGCCCCTCCCCCAAGAGGGTAACGTGAAGCCATGGGAGCAGGTGGTGGATTGGACTTGGGAGCAGCCGACAGATAGTTGTTGGTTATGGTTTCAAGTCAGTGACGGTGGGCAGAGGATCTCTCAGTAAAGACAATGGCTACGGTCATCCGATCAGTATGGTCACTGCCAGGAAGGAAGAATGGTAGACTTCCCTCCTTATTGATTCCCGGGCAGAGGAGGCTCGTCAGCCTTGGTTGGTATCTCTTCTAAGAGAGGGAACTCTAAATCTCAAACCTCCGCTGCCTTGCGGGTATACCCATATGGGAAAGGCTTCGGGAGTAAACCCTGAGGACAAATCCGGAGATGGAGTCCCTAAGGCAGTTCCATGTTGTAAACAACATAGTTCTGGCAACACCTGCGACGGCACCGATGCCAAGTTGCATTGGCTACTGCCTTTCCCTTGGTCAACATCGGCGACGTGGAGAGGGGGAACTTGCTACTGGGCAACAGCTGGTTCTCCGATTTCCATTGCCCAGGCTTGTGCCCTGAAGAGGTTACTTCAGCACCGCGTAAAGCGGTGACACAACACGGGAAGCAGCATTTGCCGGTTATAAGTCTTAATGCTCGATTGGCGTAGAGCAAGGCGCCAGGGGCTACTTCCGACGGTGGGAGAGATCATCGTATCTCACTAGACAGCTACCGCCCGCCTAAGCTGGGCAGTCCCCAGTCAATAAGGTGTTGTCTCGCCACGGTACATCTGCTCCTGATGGTGTGTGGAGCTTAGGGGGAAAATCCTGACACATGGACCGCAATCTATACACCTAGCAACAAGAAAACAACAAAACAATCGTCCCTAAGGCTAGGAACATGGAACGTAAGTGTCACAAAGCGGGTTCTCTCTCTGGGTTAGTTATCATGTAGAGGACTCGCTGTGATCTGGCTCGCTATAAGGTTCACTGGAAGTTGAATATCCTGCCTATCTAGCTGCACTCACATGCACATGACGGGACGACTGTCATACCCATAAACAACTCCAATACGCTTATGTGAAGTGATCAGCTATATATATTCTACAGCTGGCCGGCAACAGATAACGAACATTCAGTGTACATGATAAAGATGAAGCCTTCAGGCTCACTCATACATTTGACACAGTCGCACCGTTCCAACACATCTACTCCTACCTGGCGTGGATGTTGGGTGACTAGCTCTATCTACCATTAGCTGTGTTTCTGGTGTCAGAAGCGGCGACTTCAAACCCTGACCACAACTGAACTCGGATCAGGCATTGTCAGCCTATGTCCGTTGGCTGGACTCAGTT
Organism: Cepaea nemoralis; assembly: GCA_014155875.1. Lineage (NCBI taxonomy): Eukaryota > Metazoa > Mollusca > Gastropoda > Stylommatophora > Helicidae > Cepaea > Cepaea nemoralis. Next base: position 36,692 of record JACEFZ010005495.1, read on the forward strand.
GCGCCTTTGCGATCACTCATGACGCTGAGCACAAGATACTTCAAGCCGCTCATTCTGCGATGTGGAACTGCATGTCTAAGCGTGCATCGTCGTTGTCATCCTCTCTATCTGTGTGTAAGCTAACCACATAAAGCTGGGTGTTGTAGACTACATGTAAGCTATACAAAATAAGCCACTACATCTTGGTTGTGTGTGGGCTGGTGAACGAATGACTCAAAAACAACCGTTTGGTTGTTAATACACGCACTTGTGACGTCTCATTCATTTCGCACAAGTGCTACATGGTGTCACTTTATCAAATTATTATGATTTTATCTTCTGATGCACTTGCCCATCATTTTAACTCTTTCTGTCTGTCATCCGAGCCATGACAGCTATGTCCCCTTCATAATAAAATGTTTCTAACATTTTCTCACTATATTTCGACATATATGCCAATGATGGATGCGACGTAAATTACTGTAAGTCGTGATCGACTACGAATCTGTCATTTCTGGAATACAGTATGTCAATTTAAGACAATATAGATCGTGGGGATTTCAAACACTGGATTAAAACCCACAAGTCCCAATCACCGCCACCTCATACATTTAACAAAAAATGATCGTCGAGATGATATCGCGTTATCATGATTGACTACTTGCAACACATGCAAGGTTCAAACACCGCCGGTCACTATACTTTAAGTACCGTTTTCGCGTATAAATGCTGACCCCTTGAAAACATTACCTCAGACCTGTGTAACCCCGAGTATCTTTGGTTAAATTAAAATGCAATCATGTGTTGTAAACCCGACGAACTTCTGAGTCATAAAAAACAAAACAAAACAAATGATTTCCATCAATTTAAGATACGTATTATGTCAACTTCGCTCTGAGTTAACATATCTTTCCATCATTCGCTTTATCAATCAAGCATGTCGATGGTGGCACTTACTTACTTTCTATGCTATGTCTTATATCTTTGATGTATTATCCACTATATGTAATACTGACTTTATATACCTATATTTGATTGTTGTTATGTGTTTTTGTATCAACTAATTTCCATTCGTCCACTTCTCTACATTCATCCATCATGAAATACCACATCTAATTTCTCTTTATTCATGACATCAGAAACTACTCATATGCAAAAAACAAATAAATAAGTAAGTACTTATCATCAACTTTGAAATAATCAATATCAACAATCATAATAATTGATAAAATTATAACTATGACATTAAAATAAATATCAATTCACTTATAAACTAATAATATCACTAGCTTATCTATAAACAACTATTTAAGACACATTTTCCTAATTACTGATCAAGGGACTCAACTCGATCTAAAATATGTCAATAAATACTCTATCTCATGTCATTTCCTAATCACATATACTTTAATCTGTCCTATATCTATTAGGAATAAATATGTTCATCCATTGTTTTTATTTCACATATATCACACAACACAATTAGAGAATCAGTCCGTGTGTGATACCGCAAAATCGCATACTACCGTGATAGAATGTTCATCTGGCATCTGCAATTATCTATGACGCTTCCATAGTCAACGAATATCGGATCTTCAGCAAGCGTACCTGTTTATCAGTCTATCTGCAACATTAACAACAATAAGTGACTAATTTATATCTAAACAATTGTTTCTCTACATGTGGCGTTTCAGAATTAAGCCACAGTCATTATACTGTAATATCATATTTATACATTATAATATTCTCACTTAACTTATTTATTCACAACAACAACAACAACAACAATATATATATATATATATATATATATATATATATATATATATATATATATATATATATATATATATATATATATATATATATATATATATATATATATATAATTTACACAATATGTTTATAATCGACTGAGTAAATCAGCTAAATTATTTTCACTTCCTGAAATATGAGCGACAGTGAAATCAAAATCCTGCAACAATAAAGCTCATCTGTGAATACGAGCGTTCTTAGGAGAGCCATCTTTAAAGATTTTTAAAGGCATATTATCTGAGATGACCAAAAACTTTCTTCCTAAAAGATATTTAGCAAATTTCTGAACTGCCTCTACAACAGAGAGTGCCTCAAGTTCTGTAACCGCATACCGTCTCTGAGTCTGATTCAATTTTCTAATAGAATATAAAACTGGATGAAGTAACCCATTATATTCCTGTAACAAGATAGCAGAAATCGCGTAAGAACTGGCATCTGTCTGTACCACGAAGTCCTTCGATAAATCAGGAATTCTAAGAATTGGTGGAGAACTAAATAACGAATTTATGTCCTGAAGAATTTTCTCATGTTCCTCCAACCATTGGATTTTATTTGGCTGTTCTTTCTTAAGAAATTCTGACAATTTAGCAGTCATTTCAGCAAAATTCCTTATAAATTTCTGATATTAATTAATAAGACCCAGAATTGTTCTGACCTCTTTTTTAGTTTTAGGCGAACTTTTGGATCAGTGTACAGAAAACCTTTTGAAATTCTATGTCCCAAGAATTGAATTTCTTGGAATGCAATTTCAGTTTTGCTAGGTTTTACAGTAAGACCAAACATCCGAATACGACAAAAAATTTGCCTAAGAATGTACGCATGATGTACTGTCTCAGTAGTATGGACACAGATGTCGTCCATGTAAGATGGCTATGTCTGTAATGTCCCTAAGTAGTAGACGCATCATACGTGTGAATGATGAAGGAGAGTTCTGCAGACCAAAAGGAAGATATAAAAACTCATATAATCCTAATGGCGTCGCAAAGGCGGTAATGTGTATTGAATATTCCGCCATTGGTATCTGGTATCTGGTATTTGTTATTTGGTATTGGCAGATATGATTTAGAAAACTATGTAGATTTCGCCATGCCCGCTATTAACTAGTCTATTTGGGGCATAGGTTCTGGATCAAGATATTCATGTATACCCATATACGAAACAAATTATGATCATGAATATGAACACGACAATGATATGAACACCGTAGACAACACTATATACAAATATTCATGACGACAATATAAACACAACATCGGTGCATCGTTGCATGTTAATATGGTAACTTCTCGTTTTATCCCTAATTTTCTCTATGCACTTGCAAACCATCCACAGTAGTTTGTAATGCATGTTTTAATTCCTTGTTTTTCTCTCTTTGTTTCTTTCAAACCTATAGTGTCTCCTTTCTGCACTCATGCCAATATGTGTACATTGCAACCTTGTTGCCTTGAAGCATGTTATCGCCTTCACTCGCGTGTATACTGTGTAACGCATCCGTTGCAATGAGGTATGTTTGGTGAACCGGTACCAACGGCAAGCCAAGTAACCAGAGTAAGCAAAGAGAAGCGTAGTTTGATTATTGCAATGTTCTTTACTCTCATTCAACCAGTTCATACACACCTTTCTGGTTTGTGTACCTATTTTTATGACCTGCGAGTGAATGGTTGTAATGGCGCAAGACATCTCTTTCATTAATTGTGAATACATTCTTGTGACATGGAAGCTTTCGTCTGTCAGTGAATTTGGAGCTGTCTGTCATCCGAGCCATGACAGTAAGAACCATGACCCCTGGCATCTCAGACGATCTAAACGAGATTGTGGATGCCCGCAAAACTGCAGTGATAAACAACGAACTACTAAGACTGGGGATAGACATTGTTGCCCTGCAAGAGACCAGACTCAAAGAATCTGGAAGCATCATAGAGGCGGACTTCACTTTCTACTGGCATGGCACGCCGTGCGGAGAGACCTAGGATCATGGAGTTGGCTTCGCTATCAGAACCAAGCTGCTTAATTCCATCATACCACCAAGTGATGGCACTGAAAGAATACTGAAGCTCCAACTCCAGACAGAGGCAGGCCGAGTTAGTATTATAAGCGTTTACGCCCCAACACTAACTGCAGCAGCAGAATCTAAAGACAAGTTCTATGACGACTTAGCAAAGAAGTCAGTGGAACACCAGTGAAACAACATCTTTTTATCCTGGGGGATTTCAATTCCAGGGTTGGCTCCGACCACAAATCTTGTCCTTCATGTCTATGACAGTTTGGCGTTGTGAAGATCAATGACAATGGACAACGTCTCTTGGAATTCTGCGTGACCAACACTTTCTTTGACACGAAACCTCAACACAATGTGTCATGGAGGCACCCCAGATCAAAGAACTGGCAATAACTCGACCTGGTGCTCACTAAACGCAGCAATCTCCGCAATGTAAGGCTGTCTTGCAGCTACCATAGTGCTGACTGCGACACCGACCATTCACTCGTCTCCAGCAAGGTGAAGATAAAGCCCAAGAGAATCTACAGAAGCCGAGCAGAAGGAAGACCACGCATTGACACCAGCGGCACCCAAAACAAAGAGAAGGTCAACAAATTCATGTAGGCTCTAGCGGATACTCTGCCTGGCCCCACAAACGGAAATCCAACCGAGAGATGGAGTCATTTTCGTGACACCATCTACAATACAGCATATCAACATTTGGCAAGAAGCAAACTAAGTCAACCGACTGGTTTGAAGCACACTCCGAAGAGATGCTCCCAGTCCTGGAGATAAAGAGACATGCATTCTCAATGTACAAAACATCACCTTCAGAGAAAACACTGCAGGCATTGCGAACGGCCAGAAATAGAGTACAACAGATGGCAAGAAGATGTACGAACAAGTACTGGCTACAACTCTATGCTCAAATTCAAACTTGTGCAGACACTGGAAATATAAGAGGAATGTACGAGGGCATCAAGCAAGCTGTCGGTCCATCAAAAAATAAGATGGTCCCTTTACGATCAACTGAGGGGATAATCATAAAAGATCGAGCGAAACAAATGGATAGCTGGGTAGAACACTACTCAGAGCTATACACAGTGGATTACACTGCCAGTGAAGAAGCTCTGGAAACCATCGATCAACAGTCCGCCTTGCATGCCTTGGATAACGAACCATGCCTCACAGAAATCAGCGTAAGCACTAGACTCTCTCAAATCCGGCAAGGCACCTGGAAAAGATAGTATTCCACCTGAGATTTTAAAATGTAGCAAGGAAACAATCATCCCACAACTGTATGCAATATTTCAGCTCTGCTGGAAAGAAAAATCAGTACCACAAGATATGAAAGACGCAAACATCGTTACCCTTTATAATAACAATGGCGACAGAAGCGACTGCAACAACTATCGCGGCATTTCCCTACTCAGCATTACAGGCAAGATTTTTGAAAGAGTACCCTTAAAAGATTACACATTCTTGCTGAAAGAATCTATCCCGAATCGCAGTGCGGATTTAGACCCAACAGGTCCACCATCGATATGATTTTCTCACTCCGGCAGCTCCAAGAGAAGTGCAGAGAACAGAGGAAGCCATTATATATTGCCTTCATCGACCTCACAAAAGCATTTGACCTTGTGAGCAGAAGCAGCCTTTTTAAGGTCCTTGAAAAGGTTGGATGTCCACCCACCATTTTTAGTCTCGTGAAATCATTTCACGAAAACATGCAGGGGACCATTTTTTTTTTTGAAGGTTTAACATCCCAGTCATTCAGCATCAGTAGCGGAGTAAAGCAGAGCTGCGTGCTTGCTCCTACACTCTTTGGTATCTTCTTCGCCGTTCTCTTAAGGCAGGCATTTGGGACTGCCACTGAAGGCATATACCTCCACACACGATCTGATGGCAAACTTTTTAACCCATCAAGACTTAAGGCAAAGACCAAAATCAGATCAAGATGCGTAAAAGAACTACTTTTTGCAGATGATGCAGCACTGACTACTCATACAGCAGAAGATCTCCTAACGGCTCATAGATCGTTTTGCAGCCGCCTGCAAAGACTTTGCGCTCACCATTAGCCTAAATAAAACACAGGTGATGGAACAAGATGCTGGTGCGCCTCCGTCAATCAAAATTTCTAATTACGAATTGAAGGTCGTCCATGAGTTTGTGTATTTGGGGTCGACAATATCAGATAATCTTTCATTAGAGACAGAAATCGACAGACGCATTGGAAAGGCAGCCACAACATTACCTAGGCTAGCTAAAAGAGTTTGGGAGAATAATAGACTAACAGAGCGTACAAAAGCTCAAGTATATAAAGCTTGTGTTGTTAGCACACTACTCTATGGGTCTGAATCCTGGACACTGTACTCAAGACAGGAAAGGAAGTTGAATTCCTTCCCATATGAGATGTCTGAGACTTATCCTGGGCATAACATGGAAAGACCACATAACAAACAAACATGTGCTTGAAAGAGCAGATATTACCACAGTGAACACCCTCCTCAAGCAGAGACGCCTCCGGTGGCTGGGCCACGTATCTCGAATGGAGGATGAATGTATTCCCAAAGATCTCCTATACGGAGAACTAGCCACAGGAAAGAGGCCAACCGGAAGACCCCAAATGCGATATAGGGATGTGTGTAAACAAGATATGAAAACCCTTGGAATGTATCCAGACACGTGGGAAAGAGTTGCAACAGACAGATGCTCCTGGAGAAGAGATGTACAAAACGGACTGGTGCTCTTTGAGCGCAATCTGATTCAACAAACTGAGGATGGGCGGCACAGGCTTAAAACGCAGTCACTTACTGCGGGACTTGCCTCGTCTTACAGATGCGGAAACTGTGACAGGGATTGTCACTCTCGCATTGGACTATACAGTCACCAGCGGTGCTGCCAGGCACCTCCCAAGCAGCACAACTCTATAGTCCTTCAGGACTGAAAGAGGCCTACTGCTGCTATCTCATCACATCCAGGTGATTTACCATTCTTCAGGTTCTTTATTGCCCATGCAATTTCATCTAATGAGGGTTCAGGTTCTGTCTATGCATTTATCTCATTCTTATCCTCACTGTCACTCATATCATACATTCCACTGCAATATTCCTGCCATCTTTCTGGAATTTGTCTAGATTCTGTTAAGGTATTTCCAATTTTGTCACAGATGACATTCAACTGAGGTTGAACATTTCTTGTCAATAACTTCATTTCTTTGAACATTTCGTAATCTCTTCCAGTCTTATGATATTGCTCTATTCTGGTACAGCAATCTTGTATATTTTGATTGTTGCCCTTTCTTGTGTTCTTTCTTATTTCTAGAGTTAAATATTTATACTTCATCCTGCTGTTAACGGATTCACCTCCTTTCTGTTTCAGTTCCCTTCGTTGTTTTATTAATTCTATCGTGTCTGATGTAATCCATGGCTTAAGTTGCTTTTTCTTGGTCGGAATTAAATCTTTGGCTGCAGTTATCAAGATATCTCTAGCTTGTACTGCCAGTTCATCAGATGTCATTTCCTCTTGTACAGACATCAAGACCCCAAAACGATTCCTTACTTCTACAGTGTATGCATCTGGTATTTTTGTGAGATCAAAACGAAGTGGCCTTGGTCCTCGGGTAAGCTTCTTGAGTTTTAATTTCAGATCTGCTTCTAATAACTGATGATCCGTATCACAGTCTGCACTTCGTACGGTTTTTGCAGATGTTATGCTTGATCTCCATCTTCTTTGTATTAAACTATAATCTACTTGATTTTTGGTAATACTGTCCGGGGACTTCCATGTGAAGAGTCTTCTTGGGTGTTGTTTAAAAAGTGTGTTGGCTATCATTAACTCATTTTCTGTGCAAAATTCAATTAATTTGTCACCTGCATCATTTCTGTTTCCCAATCCAAATTTTCCTAAAACGTGTCTCTCATTTTCAGCTCTTCCTGCACCTACTTTTGCATTAAAATCTCCCAGTATTGTTGCTATATCATTATGACCAATCTTATTTAATGTGTCTTGCAGTATGTTGTAAAATCTTCAATTTCGTCCTCCTCTGCTGTTGAAGTAGGAAATATATCTGTACGAGTGTTGTGTTTTTTGGACGGCCTTTAAGTCTAATAGTGAGGATTCTATCATTAACTGGGTTATATCCCAGTAAAGCTTTTGCAGTTGTTTTATCTAAACAAAATGCCACCCCACTCTGGCCTCCGACGTCTCTACCAGAATGGATAGCATTTATAAATTGATGTAAATAGAAATAATAGGTGTCCCATTTAAACATTAAGTGATTTTTGTCAGAACCTACAAGAAAACGTTTCTGGTGCTCTAGTGCTAGTTATTTCGCTTGTAACATTGAGAAAACACATCTGTAGTTGATTGTCTCACTTTAATAAATTACATTTTCGTCCACTGAAATATATTGATAAGAATATTTCGTTAGACTGTTTCACTTTACACAAGAAGTCTTGTCTAGTTTTTTATTTGTTTGTTAAAGTAAGCTTTAAACATGGAAGCCGGTAGCGTAGTGTCTAAATGCCGACCTGTGGTCATGAGTTCGAATCTGCACCGGGGCGGATGTTTACAATTGACCTGAGCTGCCTGGTCGTCCCTCCCTAAAATGGATATCCGGAAAAGGCTTGGGAATTAAAGGCGGCAGGTGTGATACTGACCACATCACCCAAAGAGCGCCGATTGGTCGATTCAAAATATGGGTCTGGCGCCTATACGCTCCATTGCGATCAGAGGCTTATAAAACTGCCATCATCATCATCATCATCATCATCATCATCATCATCATCATCATCATCATCACCATCGGCGCAGAGGTGTTTCCAAGGCACCAGGACAGGGTTCTATACTGGTCAAGATTCTACTAACGCATCCTCGCCGTGCGCCTGGGCAACAGGTGCCTTCGGGGTCCCTGGCTAAGATCAGTAGAATCGTTGATTCCTCCGAAGCCGGAGAGTATCTGCTTGAACGGCGAGGAACCTCCAGTCTGCACACCAATAAGCCAGACATGGGACAAATGATACTCACGCAAACCTCAGGTACTGTATGACATCACACTGATGTTGGACAACAGGATATCTTCATCAGACATACAGGTCATCACGCTGGAGATCATAGCCAGTGACCGCAAGAAGGCATCATCATCATGTTATTTCGGCGAGCAACATTGGCATGTTTATGATCTTGCTACGAGAGCAAAGAAACAAAAACACACACAATTCTTATGTCGTTGTTATTTTAAAAAGTAATGCTACTCATCTGTAATATGTAGTAGCTAGGAGCGTTCATTTGAATTCCGTTCGTGCCGCACAGCGCGTAAATGCGTACGTTGAACATGATCATGTGATAAGTACTGACTAATAACCAAAAGAGCACGCGCTTATCGTCCCATGATGCATAGGTTCTGTTTCTTACCGTTGAGGAAATGGCCGGGTTGATCCAAAATCCGTCCAAAGAAGCTCAAAGAGCGGTGATTCGGTTTCTTTCATTTGAAGGATGTCGACCAGTGGACATTCATCGAAGAATGCAGGCAGCATACGTTAACAAATGTGTGTCGAAGACAACAGTGACAGACTGGGCACGAATGTTTCAGAAAGGACGTCAGGTTACGACAGATCTTCGACGGCCGGCTCAAGCGCATATTGTTGCAACAGAAAAAAAACCATCGCCAGAATTGATGCAGCAGAACAGATGAACGTTGTCGAAGCATACGTTCGCTGGCGAAAGAATGTAATGTGTCAATTGGGACAATTTAAAAGGTCGTTCGTAAAAAACTGCAATATCGGAAAGTGTGTTCACAGTGTGTACCACGGATGTTGACCGACCACCAAAAAGAGGAACGCATGGGATGGTGTTTGAACCACTTGCTGCGTTACAGAGTGGAGGGTGATTGTCAGGGTCTTAGACTTGGCTCGTTAACCTAACACATGTGAGACAGTACAAGTACAACGTGATTTGACTTAAGACTCAACGACACAACGTTCAATGGATTTATTTACAGATCATATACAGTACGATGATCACTACAAGATATACTTGATACTTCAAGACACTTACATACACAATACAGCTCACAGTCTATCTCTCAAGATGTCCAGACACTCGACTTTCAGGCACAGAAACCACACAACGCCTTTCTCTCATCATGCGTCCAGTCGAGTCAACGTCCCAGAGCTGTCTGGCTATAGCTCGCAACTTGCCTCCCCACCTGAAGTGGCTTCACGAGGCATGCGTGCGTCTTGCGTCGTCCTTGCCTGACCGCTGGCCGTCTCGTCAGCCAGCAACCTCGCAGGCAGGTAACTACTACTCGCCTGGCGGCTGTAACGAAGTTACGGCATCCCTGCTGGGGACTAAGTCGCCTGGCAGGCGTAACGATGTCACTGCATCACTGCACTACTCTAGACTCTGACAGTGATGCATTTCTCTTCCGCATAGTGGTAGTCGATGAATCATGACGTCACCACTTTGAGCCGAGCAGCAAAAGAGAGAGCATGCAATGGAAGCAGGCGGGATCACCAAAAGCCAACAAATTCAAGTTACAGGTTTCCGCTGGTAAGGTTACGCTGAGCGCACTTTTTGACCACGAAGGGGTATTGTTGGCCAACTTTAAAGAACATGGTGTCAACATCAACTCAACCCACTTCTTGGAAACACTAGACAAGCTGCAAAAAGCCAACAAGAATAAACGACCCGGCATACTTTCTCGCGGTGTGATTTTGTTGCATGATAATACTCGACCGTATGTTGCAAAGATTGTGCAGGAAGCATTGGCTTGGAAGAAGTGGCATATCCTGCAATATCCAGCCTATAGTTCTGATTTGTCAGCATGTGATTTTCATTTGTTCGGACCTCTAAAAAACGCTCTCAAGGGGTAAAGATTTCACACAGATGCAGAAGTAATGAACGCGGTCAACACTTGGTTCAGTGAGCAACCACAATCTTTCTTTTGCCTACGGCATTCGCCATCTACCTAATCAAATCAAATCAAATCAACTTTATTAGGGTCACAAATTGGGCGCGCAGGCCCGTCTTACATTCGGCCCTTCCAATCACTCGTCTTTCGTTCATCAAGAGCATTATACATTTACATAGGAAGAAAAATAATCATTGTGAAATGAATATTGTAAACATAAACAAGGCTAATTACCATGTTATGAGGCCCATCTCCCACCTATCCATACATCACCCCACCCACACCCCCACCCCCACCTACCCACACACACGCGCACCAAGGGACACATAAACACCCCCACCTACCGACACACACACACACCAAGGGACACATACATACCCCACCAACCGACCCATCCCCCTCCCGCACATCCCCCACCCACACACACTGCCCTCACCTGATCCCCCAACCAAAACACACTCGCCACCCACAAACATTCCCCCACCAACCCACACATCCCACATCCTACCCTACACATCCTCTCCCCACCCACACCTCAAACCACCAATCCCCCAGCCACATCTCCATCCACAACATATTCCCCACCCACACACACAATCCCCCACCAGCCCACACATCGCACATCCACTCACACATCCCCAAATCATACACACACATCCCCACCAACTGACATGTCCCTACCCCCCCCCCCCCCACACACACACATCTCCTTAACCACCCATACATCCCCAATCCACTCACACACACCCCACCACCCACACATACAACTTCCACCCACCCACACATGCCTTAACCTAATCCCCCACCACACAATCCCCCACCCGTACATCACATACACCCCCTACCACGCACTATTCCCAACCCACGCACCACACACACACATATCCCTCACCAACACATCCCCACTTACACATCACACACATATCCCCCACCCAGATACCACACAATATTCCCACCCACACCTACACAGATACCCTTACCCATCCACCCCACATATCCCCACTCACACACCACAAAAATCCCCCACCCACACACACATACCTCACCCACACAATATCACCAACCAACACACCACACACCTCTCCCCACCCACACACGCATTCCCTACCCGTCCACCAACACACACTCCACTCATGCATACATCCTCCACTACGCACCCACACACCCCCACCCACCCACTCCCAACCAAACATCTTTCGATCACAATACCCCTATCCCCACACACATCCTCCACCCACTCACACATCCCACCCCGACACATACAACTCCCTCACCCACCTACACATCCCTAAGCCACTCACACACCCCCACCCACACATTCCCCATCCACATACACACATCTCCCACCCACACTCCCCCACATACTTCCCCCAACCACCACAATCCCCTGCTCACCCACACATATACCCCACCCATACGCACATTCCCCACACCCATCACACACATCCCCCACACCACACACTATCCTCCACCCATATCACCACAAACATACCCTCCACCCACACATCATTCACACATCCCCCCGCACACATATCTCAAACCCACACACCATACACTTCTCCCCACCCGCCCTTCCAACCCAAATCCACCCAACACAATCCCCTACCCACACAACCCCGTCTCCCACACATACTTCCTCAAACCATCCACACATCTCCACCCACATAAACACACATCCCCTGCATCCGTCCCATACACATATCCTCCACCCATACACACATCCCCCACACCCATTCCAACACCCCTACTTTCACCCCCACACATCCCACCAACACCACAAATACCACTACCCACCAAAACCCACACACCCCAACCCATCCAAATGCATACCCCCACCCACACACCCCCCACCCACACATATCCCCACACTCACACACATCCTCCACACACTCACACTTCCTCACATCTAGACACATACAAAATGTCTCACGTTAGTATTGAAACTAGTATGAACAATCTCCCACACTTTACTCACACACATACACTGACACTTGTCATGAGCAGTCTCATAAATATGTTAAACATGGAGAAAAATGTGTACATAAAATGTATGTGACGTAAAAATAGTGATGCTCTCTCTCTCTCTCTCTCTCTCTCTCTCTCTCCTCTCTCTCTCTCTCTCTCTCTCTCTCTCTCTCTCTCTCTCTCTCTCACACACACACACACACACATTCACTCTCACGCTCACACATTCACTCTTCCGCTCATTCATTCACTCTCCCGCTCTTTCACTCTCACGCTCACTAATTCACTCTCCCGCTCACTCATTCACTTTCCCGTTCACTCATTCACTCTCCCGCTCACTCATTCACTCTCCCGCTCACTCATTCACTCTCACGCTCACTCGTTATGTCTCTCATTCACACTCACTGACTCACTCACTCAAACTACAGTAATGAACATGAGTTTATATTCTCATGATAAAATCAAATGGTATTTAACTGATAATATGACAGATGAGAATACACAAACATATGGATTCGCGTGTTACATAACATGCGTGTTACATGACATGCATCTGCTCAGCTCTCTCTCTCTCTCTCTCTCTCTCTCTCTCTCTCTCTCTCTCTCTCTCTCTCTCTCTCTCTGTATTCTTTCATATACACACACTTACACGCATGCGCGCGCTCACACACACACACTAACACATCAACTCTCCCACTGTCTCACTCTCTAACACACAATCCTTCACACACACACTCACTCTCTCAATCACACTCTCTCACACATACACATACACATGAACGCATGCACGCACGCATACACTCCCTCACTCACTCTCACACATACACGTACGAATGCATGCACTGACACATTCCCCCACCATTTCTCGCTCAATCACTCTCTCCACACACACGCATGCACGTGCGCACACACGCATTCACTCTCTCCCTCTCACTGACACCCACTTTCTCTCTCCCTCTCTCTCCCTCTCACTCTCTCTCTCTCTCTCTCTCTCTCTCTCTCTCTCTCTCTCTCTCTCTCTCGCTCCCACACGCACACACATATATAGTGAACAATTATAGTTAAACAATTATAATGAACAATTATACTGATCAATTATACCAGTTAATGAATTATGGTGGCATATAGTCGGTATGGATTAAGTAGTGAAAGAGTTTTCGGTTAAATGTGTAGGGACTCATTGGAGTTTTCAGATCTGGAGGCAGATCATTCCATAAGTGAGCACCAGAATAGGCGAAACATGTTTTGTATAGGTCCAATCTAGGCTTTGAGACATGTAACAAATTTAGGCGCTTGCTGTTCATTACATTAGATTGAATCAGCGGCAGAAGATACTCTGGGGTATTTTGAGATATAATTTTATTCACTAATTTGGCTTTGTTGAAAAGGAAGCGCTTTTGTAGTGGTAGAAGTCTTAGATGACTGTACAAATTATTACTTTCAACGTGCTTTATGCCAGAAACCAGACGAATAGCGCGGTTTTGTAGAGAACATAGTCGTTTTAAATTAGATTTAGGGCAACCATCCCAAAACTGTGGGAACAGTAATCGAGATGTGATTGGATATAGCATGTATAGAATATTTTTCGTGTGCTTTCGTCCAGGAAGTGCTGAATTTTAGCAAGTTGGTAAACTTTTTGTGCTATTTTCTTGGTAAGAGCGTGAACATGAGAGCTCCAGTTCAAATGGCTGTCTATTAAAAGCCCTAGTGTTTTATGTTCAGTCACATTAACTATAGGTAACGTGCCCATGCGGAGTTCGAGCGGTGATCCAGTTATGGCTAGTGTCTGTAGTTTTTGTCTGGTCGTTATTAACATGGATTTGGTTTTGTCGATGTTAATTTGCATGCGGTTTTCATTGCTCCATCTAGTAAGATTATCAAGTTCCTTTTGTAAAGAATTCTCTTATTCACTACGGTTTTCTTGACTAGTATATATAGTACAGTCGTCTGCGAATAGATCACAAGTTGTATTGATATATAAAGGAAGATCATTAATATAAACTGCAAAAAGCAGCGGACCTAGTATTGAGCCCTGAGGCACACCAATATTAAGCTGTGTGGGTCTTGATAGACAGTTGTTGAAGGACACGACTTGTTGCCTGTCGGATAGAAATTACCTAAGCAATGGGATGCTTGCCTGAATACCTACGGCGACTTCTTCTGACCAACCCATGGTGCATATTTCATTCAAAATGAATGCTTCGTTTAATACTACCACACCTGTTAATGTTTCTTTCATGCTTTTGTAATAAAACCATTGGAACGGGTTTCAAATGAACGACCCTTATACATATAGAAGGCAGTTTTCGACACGATTTTGACATGTTCCTTCTTTTTCGCTTCAGCAGCAGCATTCAAAGACATGTAGCTGATGTTGCTCATAATTACAGAAACACTATCAGCGTGGAAAGATTGCCCTAACAACACCGCACCCTCCCAATCTTATTTAGTCTCTGTGAACCCTAACAATACCGCACCCTCCCAATCTTATTTAGTCTCTGTGAACGACTAGTAGTTAGACAAGGCAGGAGTTATTTATGCATGACAGTGTTTGACAGCATTATAATGCTGACATGTGGCCAAATATATTTTGGTAAGTGTATTT
>JACEFZ010005496.1:0-22500 GCA_014155875.1 Cepaea nemoralis
TCCCCCCCCACGGCGCGACTCAGTTCCAACAATGAGAAACCAACACTTACAAAAATACTGTACCCGGTAGAGAAACTTATTTGCCGGCCCACTGGGCATGTGTTCAAATTTCTTAGAGGCTGCTATAAATACATAAACGGGGCTCACAGGTTAAACCCCATTCAAAAGGGGGTGCCCAGAAATCGTCGGGGAAAGAGAGGGCCAAATCCTTTATAAAATATGCGCTGTGTGTTGATTGTTCGACACAAATATGCGGCTAGCCCCATGTAGTCAATACATAACCACACTTTATCATCAGTAATCTGGATTTGTTAACATTACACGCGAACAATAACTTTGAAACAAAATAGATGCCTCTAGTTAACGCGATAACTGACTTGATTTTTACTTATTCACTAACTAATGTTAATAATATTCATTCATAATCACTCTTTAGTATGATTCGCTAACAAATTTTATTGTTCTTATTAATTAACCACTCTTTATGTACTTATTTACTAAACTGATGTTAATTTTACTTATTACAATAAACTTTTTATTTTTTATACACTAACTAATGTTAAGGTTTCCCATTCACTAACCACTCTTTATATTACTTATACACTAACTAATCTTAATCTTTCTCATTCACTAACCACTCTTTATGTTACTGATTCGCTAACTAATGTTAATGTTCTTATTCATTAACCACTCTTTATGTTACTTATTTACTAACTAATGTTTAAGTGACATAATCCGTAATGTGTAATTCATTTACTAACATAACTCGTGACATAAATGCCAGAAATGGCTAGATCACAATCTTTTTAATCAGACCACGCGGCATATTTAATTGCCAGGTGACGGTCCCAAGTCCGTGGAACTGAGAGGGAAGAGATTTAACACTAACTGAAATTACATACATCCTACATGTTGGTAGAACTGTGTACAGTGTTCCGTCGATACCATTCAACACAGTCGTCAGCCCGTTAGTTTGACTCGCCATCATCAGCATGTGCCATTCCGATAAGCCATGTTTCGCCTTCTCACACGATCACCAGAGTCGTGGATCAGCTCTGTGTTGTTGTCTCAAACATACCACATGGCTAAGCCATTCATGTATTTACTTCTCTGCCTTCCTCTTGTTCTAATCTCCTCAATATTGCCAGTTGTCACCAAGTTCTCATATTTGTTTCTCCCCTAACGTGTCCAAAATGTATGCAGTCTATGTCTAATATCTCTAATCAGTTTGTGGTTTTCATATGTTTCTTGTAGGACTTGCTCATTGGTTTTTCTGTCTGTCCATGGTATTATCTCAGTTGTCCTTAGAAACAACGTGTTCACACCCATTCCATGGTATTAAGCTTGACTGTTCATTGTCCACGTTTCTCATCCATGCAAAAGTACAGGTTCCATGTAGCACTTCAACTCTCTTTTACTCGTTGCAATTGACATCTTATTATTGATCAGTTTGTTTTCTATCTGGCAAAAGGCTACCTTCGGCATGGCGATATTTGGTCTAATCTCTTCAAGGCATCTTCCATCAGATTTTATGACTGTTCTGATATATTTGCACCGATTCACTTATTTAAGAATATTCCCATTTACTTATTAATTTTATTGTCTGACTGAAGTTATTCTTAAATATTCCTTGACAATAAATAGTGATATTTCAATGATTAGTTAAATTACGAAGATTGATACAGGTATTGATAATGCGCATTGGGAGCAAGTCGCCGCTGAACGTGTTGCATGGAGGGCAAACATCAGAAATGGAATACAAAGGAGAAAATTATTGCAGATAAGTCACACACCGAGCGTGTGAGACGTAAGATGGCGCTTGATGGTGGAAATGACCACGTGTTCACATGCACCCACTGTGAACGAACATTTACATCGCGAATTGGCCTTCACAGTCCCATTCGCTAAAGCCATAGGTAAAAGGTATTATGCCTTTTTGAAGCACAAACTATAGTCTGTCAAGACGGCAAAGTGACAAGGATGATTAGTTACGAATTATTTCCTGCTAGTCCATAGTTGTTGGTTCAGGTTGATAATAGACCCGGCTAATGAAGACATCTGTGTAGGGGTGTCTAGTTGGTCTTTAGTCGAGTTAAACGTGCTCTCATATATAGGCTCTAATATATAGTCTCTAATATATAGGCTCTAATATATAGGCTCTAATATATAGGCTCTAATATATAGGCTCTAATATATAGGCTCTAATATATAGGCTCTAATATATAGGCTCTAATATATAGGCTCTAATATATAGGCTCTAATATATAGGCTCTAATATATAGGCTCTAATATATAGGCTCTAATATATAGGCTCTAATATATAGGCTCTAATATATAGGCTCTAATATATAGGCTCTAATATATAGGCGCTGTTATCAGCGTTCCTGGTGGGGCAGCTGTAGCTTTCTTTGTAACGTTATTTTGTCTAGTGTGTCCCCCAGTCTTTGTAGCGTTATTTTGTCTAGTGTGTCCCCCAGTCTTTGTAGCATTATTTTGTCTAGTGTGTCCCCCAGTCTTTGTAGCGTTATTTTGTCTAGTGTGTCCCCCAGTCTTTGTAACGTTATTTTGTCTAGTGTGTCTCCCCCAGTCTTTGTAGCGTTATTTTGTCTAGTGTGTCCCCCAGTCTTTGTAGCGTTATTTTGTCTAGTGTGTCCCCCAGTCTTTGTAACGTTATTTTGTCTAGTGTGTCCCCCAGTCTTTGTAGCGTTATTTTGTCTAGTGTGTCCCCCAGTCTTTGTAGCGTTATTTTGTCTAGTGTATCCCCCAGTCTTTGTAGCATTATTTTGTCTAGTGTGTCCCCCAGTCTTTGTAGCGTTATTGTGTCTAGTGTGTCCCCCAGTCTTTGTAGCGTTATTTTGTCTAGTGTGTCCCCCAGTCTTTGTAGCGTTATTTTGTCTAGTGTATCCCCCAGTCTTTGTAGCCTTATTTTGTCTAGTGTGTCCCCCAGGCTCTTCTTTATTTACGTTTGTTTGCTTTGAACTCAAGCACAATCCATTCATGTGCTACTTACTTCTATTGTAATGGATTGATTTTTGCGGGTGGGTTAACTTTCTGTTTTACTCTTATCCCTCGACATCTGGCGAAAAAAAAAACGAAACAAAAACACTCCGACTTCTGAGGAACATAAAATGTACGTCACCAAGTCAAGGACGAGAAGTCAACATTTTAGACCAACTTGCCGGTGTAAAGTTTGAACCCGCTTCTTCGGTATTCGCACATCGGATATTTACGAACAAGCGCCCTTATCCATTCGGTCATGCTGATCTGGCTTCTCCTTCTACATTCTACTTCTGTGAGTGCCAAACAATACATGTGAATGCATTGAAGAGCTATCGTTTTGACCTCAAGGGGTTCCCTAATTGATAGGTCTCTCTATGACAACGTATTCCTTTCTGTATCGCATTTCAGCGTTTGAACATCAATCCTATTCCAGGTCGCGCTAGCTGGGCTTATGAGAGATGCCCGTGACAACATAAGTTGAGTTGAGTTGATCTAAGAACCGACATCACTGCACTTAGGACATTCCTGTGACAAGATCGCCTTGGGTAGTGAGAGTTAACCACACCCGAGGTGTCTCTAGCACTCCCGTGTATTCTAACCCCAGGGGTTGGACAGGTAGATACACTGTTTACTCTGTGGTTGACCTCGTATTAGTTAATTATGTCTACACACCCCTCCAGATTCTAGACCCCCACTAACTACCTACTCCCGTGGAACAATGAACACTGAGGCATCGTCCGAGACCATACTTAATAATTGTACAAAGAGTAAGTCAACATACACAAAGTTTATTCTACCCTTGAGAATATAGAACTGAAATGAACACCCTGATAGAATAATCTATTTACACAAATAGAGGATAGAATAGAGACAGAATCAGAGATATGGTTACTTCATCATAAGGCTGAGAAGTAGATTGGATGCAGATGTCCCGTCCAGTCGGTCTGCCACTCACCCGGCTTCCTTCCAGTGAGATGACTAGAACCTTGGAGACCACTCCGTCCCCAGAGCTTGGATCGACAACAAGAGAGTTACCCCTGGACCTCACTCAACTGGACGAACTGCAACTTCATCCCTTCCTAATGAGTCACTGCTAAGTTAATAAATAGTTCTCTGTAAACAGCCTGACTGGGAGACAATCCTCCTGGAGTTGACCCCAGTTACTCTTGACGTCAATGAATGTTTGTAGCCAATGACCAATCTAATGGTCCCTCATTAGTATCAAGCACCCCTGGTTGGGTAATTGCCAATGACCAATCTAATGGTCCCTAAGTCTCAGTACATTACCCCTGGTTGGGTAATAAGCCACTGACCAATCTAATGGTCCCTAAATCACAGTACATTACCCCTGGTTGGGTAATCAGATAGTTCTGCTGATACGACCTAGAGTCCTAAGAGAAAACACAGTTCAAGGTCTTCACACTCTATAAGTACAACCTTAGAATCACACAACTATTTCATATGGAGACAACACTATTCAGTCTGGACAATAATGAGTTGTCCATTACACCTTATAACACTGACCATTAGTCTCTATACGTAAGCTGGTGTAGGTCTCATCATGACGTGCCACTAAAGCTGCAGTAGGAACAGTACACGTTTATAGATTAATCTTTCCGACGTTTAGGCGGAACCACAATAGACTGTGTACAGTCTGGTGTCTCGTATCATTGAGCATGATTGCTCAGGTAGCTGAACTTCTCCTTGCTGAAATAGAGTATCTTCTAAGTCAGAAAAACAACACCAAACCATCACATCCACACTGTGCACTTTCAGGGCACCGAATCACTTGATGATAACCTTCCACTCATGATGATTCACCCTGTCACATGGTGTGGTTTAGTCAGGCGAGGTAAGTAAAGGATTCTACCCTTCGCTGTGGTACACGAAGTGGTTTCAGGTAACGACAAGTGTAGTCGACTGGTTCCTCAACAGGCAACTCCTGAAAGGAAGAGCGATCGGTGAGAGTATTCTGGCCCAAACATTGGTCCACATGCATCCTACCACTGACTACTCAACCCTCAGTCATGCTACTTAGTTATGCAAATAACTAAAGCATTATCTCTATATTGAGAGTAGTAAAGCATGGGTTTCTGTCAATGTCAGCTGGCCACAAAGAACAGCCCGTCAAACAGAGTAAGTAATCAAAATGACGAGTCTGATCGTATGTCTCACCTATTCCTAATCATCTACCAGTCGTCGCTAACGTCACTAGTTATAGTAAGCCTTTATCATAGTTCTAAAATTAACAGAACTAAACATTAAGGTGACGAGTCCCTGGATTCATTCCTTACATTGGACCAGTTCAATAGTAACATAATACTGACCAATGTATCATCCCTCGGGATATAGGGATAATACATGATCACATCAAGTATGTACACTCTCCGTTCTGCTGGTGGGACATCCTGCCCACCCTATAGCAAAACTCTTCTTATTAGACTCTTCCCTAGAGTCAAGAATCCTTCTTGGTAAAACATGTTCCCCACATGTTCCAAGGGTTATGTTCCAGCTCTGCCCTTCCAAGTGGATTAGCCTTGGCCTGGACCGAACTTCATAGCTGGCCTGGTCTGCCAGCACCATACTTTCATAACTTGCTTTCCAATCCCCCATATCCCATATGTCCCCGTGTCTCATGCAACCTCCTTGTATCCTTCCATACTTCTAGCACATCAGCACTCACTCGCACTTGTGCAAGCATGAAAGAACAGGAAAGCAAAGACAAGAATTAAGAACGCATATTGACATCGCGACGGTATGCATTGTTATCACGCGTCGAACCACTCGGCGTTCGGTATCGCTCCAAGAAGTATCACATAACATGACTTAATATATATACATAATGCCACATCCTATATATATATATATATATATATATATATATATATATATATATATATATATATATATATATATATATATATATATATATATATATATATATATATATCATCAATGAAGACTTACCTTCTCACAGAATTCCAGTGTTCCACACAATGAATTCACTATTAAGTTAACACACAATAGTTACATCATTCACTGTGGTAAAGCACTAAGTTCTCTCTTTACTTAGTGGCTATGCACAACACTGTCTGAATCTCCACCTTCCAACTCACCGTGCTATCTAACAGTTCCTTCTAGCTTCAGCTACTGACTGACATTAGTCTAGGTTCATATCATGCACTATTAACTATGTCCTATTCTAAAACAGTAACATAGTATATGCAACGATTTGCCACACATGGTAAATACTAGTGGAACACAAATCGCCAACATCGCAGGCTTACATTTCAAGCAAGTAATTCAACACACACGCTTGGTAAACAAACGCAACACACGGCCTAGGTTTCAGCGGCGTTATCGATCGGTTTCTCATTAGTAATGCTTTTTGTGAACAATTACATAGTTAAATTAATTAACCAAGTAGGTACCTGAATACGTAGAACCAGCCTCCAGTCAGCTACCAGAACTGTTCAAGGGCACATCTGTCGCATGTGATAACAGTCAGCAGCAACTTGGTTGAGGTGAGACGCTAGACAAATGGCTTAACAGAGCCCTGCGTCTTCTCTCCGTGAAAGTCAGGAAGTGAATGCCTATTCTAGCCGCATTTCCCCAACGTGCAAACTCATGCGCACGAGAAATAAGAGCTCCTTGAGAAAAGTCAACTTCTCGGACCACATTCATTCCACGCCTAGAATTTCCAGATCTCTCTGCACGGGAATTCTCTGAAACACCCGGCGACCCGAGACAGTCAAATCCCGGTGATTCGAGATGATTCTAGATGGAAAATTCCTATTGGCTTCCCTCAGTCTATTTATAACTGGGAAAGTCCCCGATGACACGCCAAAATAGTGCGGGATTCCGACGACCACAGACAGATGATCGCCGTTTCGTCACAATTCCCTCACGTGCTCCATCCCCTCTTTCAACAGCCAAAGAAGAGTCATACTGCTAATCGTTCCCACTGCTGTTTTATTGAAAGTTCTCCGGGTCTTCCTTCTCATTTATGAAATTAGTCCAGAACCCATGCCGATGCACCGCAATATCGTTCTCCACATGCGGGTTCTCAGTCTGTTTCACCGCTTTCTCCACTAAGTCCCACAGGCGCCCGACCACCTCTCCCTTGCCAATAGATAATCTACCACTGAGAATGCATTTATATCATCTTATCAGCCTGTTCACACCCCCCCCCCCCCTCTTCCACCCCGCGCAATCCCGCATGATCAGGGCAGATAATCCATACAATTCTCACAATCTGTGACCTCTGAAGCGAGGTGAGCCATTCAACACGTAACATTCCTTTCTCCACCTTACTAAGCATACTCCGTGAGTCCGTAATGAATGCAACGTGCGTTCCTGCGGTCTCCCACAACATAAATGTAACTAAAACCACATGCCACCACAACGTATGTCCCCAAAAACACATTTCACCAAACACACATGTCACCACAAAACACATGCCACCAAACACACATGTCACCAAAACGCATGTGTCCAAACACGCAAGCCACTAAAACACAAGTCACTAAACACACATGCCACTAAACACACATGTCACTAAAAACACATGCCACTAAAAACACAAGTCACCAAACACACATCACTAAAAACACATGTCACCAAACACACATGTCATCAACACCACATGTCATAAAAAACGCATGCCACCAAAAACACAAGTCACCTCAAACACACGTGTCAACAAAAACATAAGTCATCAAAAACACAAATGACATCCAAAACACAAATGTCACCAAATACAAATGTCACCAAAAACACAAATGTCTACAATTACACATATCAGCAGTCCAGCAACGATGTCTAAGCACCCTAAGGGGGAACCAGAATCCCGCCAGCCGCCCGAAGAAAGGTCGGAGGAGGCCTCCGACACTCCTGAAGAAAACTGGAGTGCAGACAAATCCAACGAAAGGAATAAAATCTACGAACAAAAGGCGATATATATATATATATATATATATATATATATATATATATATATATATATATATATATATATATATATATATATATATATATATATATATATATATATATATATATATATATATATATATAGCTGCCCGCACGGAGGAGGACAGGCTGGTTTTACTACGACTACAGGAGTTCGAAAACACCCCCATCTGGAAAGATAAACTTCAAACGGAAATGGATCTCGTCGGACAGAAAATGCACAAACTCCACGATCGACTATTCGAAGAAGACACCAGCTCAGAGGAAGAGGAAAGCTAACCAATCATCACACAAGGAGTCCCTATAAGGACTACAACATCAAAAACGACGAGCTAGAAGCCAACATTTACCAAAGAAACCGCCAAATGAGATACACTCAAAGAAAAACTTGCCGGCCAACGAATCCCCCAGCCGACGTCACAGGCATAAAGTCTTCAACATCGATGAGCTAGCAGAAAAAACTGGCGCAGAGAAACTTATCAAACTTATCCCGCGCCATGAACCACCACAACTATAACCGACGCCATGGACGCGGGTTGAACGAGGTGGAAAGTTTCTTTTTTTTCCCCTACAAATCGGAATCGGAATCAGAATAAATTGACATATCTTTAAGGAAAAAGGGAGACAAGAAAAATGAATTTATTGGCATATTAGTGAATTCTGTGTAATGCAAATGGTTAGTTTGAAGAACGTATATCATAATATCCAAGGAAATATATTGCCACAATGACTAACAGTTACTAAAATAAATTAAAGTTATTGCGTTATCTTAGATGTCCAGTATGTGACCTCATGTGGTAGATAATATCACAAATCAAAGGCAGTCTACCTACGGGCTAATATATCTAGTGCAATAACCGAATAATCGCAAAGATCGTTTCATGCTGAAGTAATATTTTTGGCAGGCACATGTGGTAGTAGAGACTGTTAATGGAGAGAAAGAACAGAAGATATCGATGTTAGTCTTTGATACGTAAGTGGATTTCGGCCGTCGTTCATGTTTGTCTTAACGCTGGAGTTATATTTCTTCTTCTTCTTTTCTTTCATCCAGAGTGTTTTTTTTTTTGCAGATGTGATTGCGGTGTGCGTTAGGCACCCTTAGGTTGAACACCCTTAGGTCACACATCCGGCTTTCGCGTGCATTTTTGACCAGGTTAGCAATCCTGGGAGACTGACCTTTGTGGTACCGCCCACATCCCAGCTGGTCAAGTTCGAACAGTCGAGGACTTCGGTCATCCCTCAAGAGAAGGAAGGCACAGTCCATAGCATTTTTCGCCATCCTAGGTTGCTTCCATAGTTGCAGGGCCGACACATAGCGCCCTGATTCTGGGCTCACCGAGGGAATGGTCACGTCATGCTCATGGCTGCTTTAATGCCTCACTTCAATATATTGGGCATTTCGTTCGCCCCGGGCCGTTCCCGCACATACCAGACAGGTCTGAAGAAGGTATTCACTCAGCGAGTTTTCGCACATGTGCTTGTCGTTGCGCCCGTCAGAGATGTTCCAGGCACGACAGACATTCGGAAAACTACCTAGTCAGAGCTGTTCCGAACAAGAGCGGCATTCGGAAACTAGGCAGTCAGAGCTGTTCCTAGCACGAGAGACATTCGGACGAGACATTTCACTCGGACGTAATTGCGTAGTGTCAATTTTTAGTTTGCCACCCGTAGGACGACACTTCCGACTTCTGGCGGGCATTTTTTTAATGAGGTTAGCCTTCCTCTGGTTTCGAGACACGTTAGACAGTATTAATGTCACCCACATCTCAGCTGGTCAAGATAGAACGATCAACGATATCGCGGTCGGCCCTCAAGGGAAGGCAGGGGCAGACCATGGGCATTATCTCGCTATCCGAGGAGGCTTCCATAATTGCAGAGCCGGCACATATTGCTATGAGGCTGGGCTCACCCAAGGAGTTTCCACGTTCTGCTCATGGCTGCTTTAGTTCCTCACTTCCATGTGTTGGGCATCCCGCTTGCCACTGATCGCTCAAGCACACACCTGGAGCGGTCAGACTGCGTGCGACATCCACTCGGTAAGCTTTTGCTTGTGACTTCAACCCACGCAATAGGTTCGCTCGCCGTGCGTTCCATTTTGCGTTGTTGAGACGTTCTTCCACTTTTGTCTACACTCTCTATGAGTTATATACAGACAGTTTTTGTAACCATGTCCTTCGACTGGGGCACTTTTCTGACTTTTTATACTCGCTCACAAGGTAGGCTACATTTGCTGCCGGCTCAGCACCTTACCTTCGTGCAGCAGTGAATGAGAAACGGCGAGGCCCTCTCATCCGGGAATCCCTCATATCCCCCAGCTGAGAGCCTTCGAACATGTATCAGCCCTGAGCATGTAGCTTGCTCAGTATCATGTTTCTATTTTCCGGTAGGCGGGTATCGGCCTGGCTCTCAGATCCGAGGGTTTGTGGCTTAGAAGCGTTCAGCCACAGCCCTCGACAGGGAGCCTTAGGAGTTTTGTCCGGACCAAGAACGTCTGCCTTCGTGCACCTTTTAGACTTTTGACTGTTATCCTCAGTCTATACCTGCAGAGCAGCAGGTTGTGTCTCTCTTAGTCTGGTCCCTATCCCATAAGCTGTCCGATATGTAGTTTTTCATCCACCGGCAGGCAAATGGGGTCGATGGGACACGCAGGCTCCCCTACCACGTCAAGGTGGAGACACATCGGGGGAGAATTATATTTGATCCTAGCAAAGACAACCCACCGTTTGAGGTGTTCAGCTGCAGTAACTCTCAGTCGCCGAACATGTAACATATTTTACCTTAGTTTTCCTTCTAATACGAGAATTTGGTGACAAAACACATATCTTGATGTACTCATCACTGTCTCGGCATTAAGTCATAACTGTGACAAAAACTTCCTTCTTACCATTTTCCTGCTATCCATTTTTATTATGTCCACATATTGAACAACTAGGGTAAGAATTAAATTATATGAAGACAGATTATGGTCGTTACTACGAAGAAAGATATACCACAATGTAATATACAGGTATATGGGAATATTCTTTAAACAAGTAAATCGGTACAATTATTTCGGAACAGTCATAACATCTGATGGGAGGTGCCTTGACGAGATTAGAACAAGAATCACCATACCTAAAATAGCCTTTTGCTAGACGGAAACCATACTGACCTATAATGATGTCACTTGCAACGAGAAAATGTGTATGGATGTGAAGCATGGATAATTAGCAAACAGGCTGTAGAACATCTAATGGCTGTGGTAATTTGGTTTCTGAGGAAAACGCAAGGAATACCATGGACATACAGAAACAACAATGATCAAGTCCTACAAGGAAAAAATAAATAAACGGAAATTGATTAGATAAATTAGACCTAGACAGTCACAATTTTGTGGACACGTAATGAGGATAATTAAATGGGAGAACTGGGTGACAACTGGCAAGACTGAGAGGAAAAGAATAAGACGAAGGCGAAGAATAAATACCTGGATGGCTTAACCAAGTGGCATAGGCGAGATAATAACACAGAGCTGATCCACGACTCTGGTGATCGTGTGAGATGGCGAAACATGACCGCCACGCATTTCGGCATGGCATATGTGATGATGATGATGGTGATGATGATGATGATGATGATGATGATGATGATGATGATGATGATGATGATGATGATGATGATGATGATGATGATAATGATGATGATGATGTTACACTTTCCTCCATAGTTACCTTTTCCAACACTTCATGTTTTAAAAGAAAATTGTATGTGGCTTTTGCAGGACGTTGCGATAAACCACATCCCCATCTTACGTTTGTATGCAAGTTTACATTCAGTAGTTTGCCATTGTGTTCTGAACGGGTGGTTTACGTTGAAGCCCGACCAGCCCGTGCACTGAACGATTCCCCCACCCCGAATATGACGCACTGGAAGTTCAAGCGGAAGCGTTTTAATCCCCACGATCACGCAGACTGCCCTTGTTTTTATACATGTCCAAAACATTTCATTTTCTTTAAACACAGAAGCCACAAACAATATGTGACACGATTTATTGCCTGACATATATCCCTCATCTCGCCTCGTCACCTGACGAGATGCAGCGAAATATACCAGGCAATCAATCGTGCAACATATTGTTTGTGGCTTCTGTGTTTAAATTCACTAAGGGAACACATTGTTGTGAATTTCATTTTCTCATTTTTGTTTATCTTAAAAGCAATTTTTTTTACAATTCTGAGTTCTTGTTGGATAGACATGTTTGTTCACTATTATTTTTGCATGTGTCTTCTTCTTCCTGTAGTCCATGCTGTATGCCGTTGATGACCATGTATGTCCACAGCCTTCTGCCTAGTGTACCATTTCCGTTACAGACGTTCATCCCTGCTATGATGTCAAACTGTCCAGCATCTACTCTCTTTTTCTCCCCCTGGCTTTCCTCCCCTCCAGCTTTCTCCTTGAACCAACATGTCCTAGTTTATCACCTCTCATGACATACCCAAAGAATGTAAATTATCCTCTTCTGATGCGAGTTGCTGGTTCTCTTTGTGAGTCTGTCTGAACAACACCTGATAGGGTAGCATAATGGTTGGGGCATCTTGCAGTCTGTGCTATACAATAACTAAGTGAAACTAGTAATATATGATGATGATGAAAACGATGATAACAAATGCGACGAAAACAACACCAACAATAACAATAATATCAACAATAACAATAACAACAGCACAAAAACAACGATAACAGTGGCAACAGAAACAATAACACAGAAATACAAACAAACCAAAAACAAAAATAATAACAACAACAATATCAATAGGACTATAATAAAAATAATAATATTGACATCAATAACATCAACAGCAACAATAACAACAATGATCGCATCAACAATATAATAACAACAATAATAATAACAACAATAATATGAGTATATAATAATACTAATAATAATAGCAATAATAATACAGTCACAACAACAGCAATTATTATAACAAAAATAACAACACCATGCATGAAACAATAATAGCAATAACATCATTTAAAAAAACAACAATAATACTAACAATATCAACAACAACAACAACAACAACAACTTCAAACATCGTGTCAACAAATATTACCCCATATTGTGTAGCTAACATGTGTGCTACTGGTATCTTATATATATATATATATATATCATTCTGATGCAGCTTGTAAAACGCTCCATACTAACTTTTGTTTGTTTGCATATCATTTACAGGACATCGCAGTCAACTCCAGCATTTCTGACGCTGTGGTCTCTTGGCAAGTTTACGTTCAGTAGTTTGTCATTGCTGTCTGAACGATCGGCACCGATACCAACTCAAAATATACGCTAAGTGGTTTGCCGCTAAATCGCGCGCAGCTGTGTTTAGAACGCGGGTATATGGGCGTACGAACCTCGTCGGTAACCCATTCTATACAGAGACCAGCCAATACTCACTACTAAACGAAATAACATCACACAAAGTAATGCAGTTTTACACGTTTTTAAAGTTAAACCACGTTTTCACTTCACATTCAACTTCGGCGTCATTCGCGAAATGTTCTGGAACATCCACCTCACAGCTCCGACTTAGCCCATAGCGATTTTCCGTAAAGCATAACTGGGTAGAATAAGTTACGAGGGTCATTCAATAAGTAAGTCACACAGTTCTGTGGGATCGCAGGTAAATGAAAACAGAGCACGCAGCTCTATGAAGCCGGTTTGGGAGGACTGATAATACGATGGGATACGTTCATTAATGTAGGTGGCGATTACGTTGAGAAATAAAGGACCAATGTATATATAAAATTAAACTGGTTTCAAGTTGTTATCTTAGTTAGTTATTTTTCTACAGCTTTTTGTGACTTACTTATTAACTTACCCTCGTACTTAATTTACAATTGTAACCAATTTTGCAATTTTACAATTGTTCTTCATAACCAGTTTCTTAAGTTCAGATGCCAGTTTATCCATGTCTGGGCACATATATGTCGTGCCCAACGTCATAAGCGCATCTAGGTTAGTGTCGGTGAGTCTGGAACGTGGTTTGGTTTTTGTTTGTTTGTTTGTTTGTGTATATAACTGTCATTGCGGAAAATGACTGCTCACATCTGTAAGTTGAACCAAAACGACAAATTTATCTCTGGGCGAATGAACGCAGGTGTTTTAATTGTTCGACAGGTAATTGTCGCCAGAATTAAATCATATCATCAGCTGAAGGTAAAGCAGGCAGCTCCAGAAATTTACATTTCATTCAGAATTGAATTTCAAATCAATTACTTTGTGCTGAAGGTTTTACTGTAATTGGCAGAGCTTGGCATCAGAAAGTATGAACGGATTTATGAAAAGGGCAACATTATCCACCTCTATTGTGAACTCTTGAAATCTCGACTGAAAGATATCCAGAAGATTTTCAACTTTTACTTTGTACTGTAATAAGTCACATTTGTTTTCCACGACAAGCGTCTTCAGAGTTGGAAATGCCTCTAAAGTCCTTTCATTCAGCTATCCTAGAAACAGTCGTAGTCTCATTTTAAATGAAGAAATCTCATCGCACAAATTTGTGAATAGTTTGTTTTGTCCCTGGATCCTCGCATTTAAAGATTTCAAATGAGACGTCATGTCCACCAAAAATGCCAGGCCATTAAGCCAGTCATCGTTCAGAAGAAATTCCCGTTCTGTAGGCAATTCGTTTATTTCAGACAGAAACAGATAGACAATATTTTTCAGCGCCCCAATCGTTGTTGAATTTACGACAAGGAACGTCTTCGCATTTTCGCATTTTATCATTGTTTGATTTTAGATTTTCCACACTCATGTTTATAGGCTTTAGCGGTAAAATTTTATTTGAAAAATATCTAATTTCAACACAATACTACCGACTCTGCTAATCAGTTGTAACAGACGACACCATGGCGCGTTGCGCACTCTGATTGGTCAACAAGGCTGGGATATGGGAACTTCATAAGGTTTCGTTGCGAACTGAACAGGCGCATTCGATAATATCTGAGCATAACAACCTCGAGCAGAGTAAATTATCGCACGCTGACGGGGAGCTCTGAGTGCATGTTTGAAATTATTAAAATATATTATATTAAATAAGAGGCCTCGCGTGCCACTTTCGGACAGCTGGCGAGCCACAAGTGGCCCGTGGACCATGGTTTGGCAACCTCTGCCACATAACTGCCATGGGGTGCATATGGACCCCACTGTTATTTTTTTTGACTGTCAATGTGTCGTAAAACACTTATTTGATTTGAATTTTTAATTTTTAGTATATGTTATTATCCCCCAAGCTTACCCCCCTTAAAATAAAAAAAATATGTTCATCATTGTGGAGTTCGTTGTAAGGTAAGTACACTGTGTAGGTACTTAGTATTTCTCATCTTTTCGCAGGAGTTACTCATGCTAACTGTTTTTATTTCCTATTGATACATTCTGCTGCAGCCGTTATTTCTTTTATGAATATTGCATCTCGCTTCGATCATTGTAATGTTTCATAAAGGGTCGTGCGGTAGAGTTTCTCAGTATGATGCAAATCTTCGAAATGCCGCCCTTAAATGATTCTTTTTTTTTTCTTTTCGAAATGCCGCCCGTTAAAGATTTTTTATTGTTGAATAGTTCAAATTACCCCATGACTGGAAAGAGTCATTATTGATACCTATATTTAAGAAATGAGACAAGTTCCAATGTGAATATTATAGAGGAATATCACTACTGTCCACAAGCTATAAGATACTATACGCAGTATTACTAAATAGACTAAAACCATATTCATAAGACATATTAGGTGACTACCAGGCGGGTTTTAGACAAAACAGATCAGCAATAGATCAGATATTTATCTTACAACAATTAGCTGAGAAAAATTGGGAATATAAAAGAGATCTCTATAACATTTTTGTGGATTTAGTAAAAAGGCTTATGATAGTGTCCACAGGAATAATCTATGGAATGTTATGCAGGGATTTGGAATACCAAGGAAGTTAATCATCATGACCACACTATGCATGGAAGATACTTATAATATAGTAACATATACAGGCAGGACCTTTTCCAAATAACATCTGGCTTGAAACAGGGTGGTGCACTATCGCCGCTACTCTTCAATCTGGCTGTAGAGAAAGTTGTAAGGAAGGTAAAGGAGGAATGTGATATTGGAGGAACATCCAAGCTGCTTGGTTATGCAGATGATATAGATATTATAGGGGATAATGAACAAAAGACATTAGAAATATTGACTCACTTAAAGGAAAAAGCCCAACAGATGGGGTTGGTTATCAACCAAGATAAGACAGAATATATGGTAATTTCAAGAGAAGGAATGACTAAAACTCTGGCCACATACAAATAGATAATATGACCATTAAAAGGACGGAAACATACACATACCTGGGTACAATCTTCAACTGCTCCAACATCATCAGGGAAGAAATACAAACTAGAATCAATTCTGGAAATAAGATATACTATGCACTACAACATCTACTACAATCAAATGCGCTATCTCGTAACACCAAAATCACAATATACAAAACACTGATCAGACCAAGTTGTGCTGTATGGCTCTGAAACCTGGAGTACAACGAAAGGAGACGAAGCCTTGTTACAAACCTTTGAGAACAAAGTTTTAAGACGCATCTTTGGACCCATTAGGGATACACAAAGTGGAGAGTGGAAAAGAAGAAGTAACAAAGACATTTATGATCTGTTTAAGTCCCCGCTAATCACTGGTATCATGAAGGCTAATAGACTACAATGGCTGGGGCATATAGAAAGAATGGAAGATAATAGGGAAACAAAACTCGCTTACACTCAGGAAATAAATGACCGAAGACCCCGAGGAAGACCAAGAAGGCGATGGAGAGATAATATGTATACAGACCTACAAGCACTTGGAATCAACGACTGGCAAGAGAAGGTCAACCAGAGAGAGAGACGAATGGAGACAGATTGCATCTGCAGCAAAGAATCTCAAGGGCTCGGAATGCCGAAGAAGAAGAAGAAGTAGAAGAAGAAGAAGAAGATGAAGAAGAAGAAGAAGAAGAAGAAGAAGAAGAAGAAGAAGAAGAAGAAGAAGAAGAAGAAGAAGAAGAAGAAGAAGAAGAAGAAGAAGAAGAAGAAGAAGAAGAAGGAGGAGTAAGAAGAAGATGAGAAGAGAAGAAGAAGAAGAAGAAGAAGAAGAAGAAGAAGAAGAAGAAGAAGAAGAAGAAGAAGAAGAAGAAGAAGAAGAAGAAGCAGACGACGACGACGAAGAAGAAGAAGAAGAAGAAGAAGAAGAAGAAGAAGAAGAAGAAGAAGAAGAAGAAGAAGAAGAAGAAGAAGAAGAAGAAGAAGAAGAAAAAGAAGAAGAAGAAGAAGAAGAAGAAGAAGAAGAAGAATAGTTCAAATTGTATTTTGATTTTACTGCTTCTGCCGCCCCCTTAGGGCGCTGTCTGATGCGGCTGCCTCTCTGTATCATAGCACGGCACGGCCCTAGTTTTATATGTAAAAATGTTAAAATATCTGTAACAGGAATTCTTAGTTATAAGGGAAATAAATTGAAATGAAATTTTTAAGCGACAAGGGAGACAAGATAAATAATTTATTGGTGTATATATGAAGGAAGTACACATCAAATAATTAGACCAAAGAACGTATAGCTTAATATTTAATAAAAGGTATACTTACTATGATCAAAGACTACTAAAATAAATTGAAGCAGTAGCGAAATCTTAGAATTCCATTATGTGATTTCATGTGGTAGAAAATATAGTAAAGGAAGTGCAGTCTACATACTCATGTTATATGAAATGCAATATCCGTTTAAGTGCATACAGATAGTAGTCCTGTAGATCTTAATATTTTTGGCAGCACATGCACATGTGCCTCATAATGATAGCAAATGTGGTCATAGAGACTATTAATGGAGTAAAGAAACAGATGATATGGATGTTCGTCTTTGATACACAAGTAAACAGCAAAAACAGACAGTCGCAGATTTTTGCCGTAACGCTGGAGTTATATTTGATCCTAGCATAGACAAGCCACCGTTTGAGGTGTTCAGCTGCAATGACACCCAGTCGTAGAACATGTAACATACTTTACCTTAGTTTTCTTTCTAATACGAGAATTTGGTGACAAAATACATATGTATCTTATCCCTTACTCCGTCTGCTCATCACTGTCTCGGCATTCAATCAATTTTTTTTTTTAAATTCGCATATCCTTTACAGGACATCGCTGTCAACATCAGCATCTTTCAGCTGTATGTTGATTTCTTGGCAAGATTAAGCTCAGTAGTTTGCCATTGCTTTCTGAGCGGCCGGATCAGTTATCCCGCAATTCACCAGCGGGGTAGAACTGCTTCCATTTCTCGCCCGCTATGAGACTGCGTGATTAACGGGATTACGGAGAAAGTGGTTTAACTCCTCGGCCAGAGAGACCGGCATTCTATCATTACTGTGACAAAACCTCCGTACTTATCACTTTCCGCCATCTATTTTTGTTAGGTCCTGTCCTATATCTTGGGAAATCTCAAAGAGATAGAGGAAAACTAGAATTCATCTTTCCCAATGTGATCCTGTCCCACTATAATTTTAGTAGCCTTCAATGGCTCAATTACTTGACGCTATCAATAGGGTCCAGTGGAGCCAAGGAAGTCCCCAAGGGCAACAAGGAAACGATTTCATTGAATAATAATAGACTTGTGGAGTTTCCTTGCCACTCTGCTCTCAGATAAATAATTAATATCTAGGGTGAATTAATAGTTAACAGACAATAACATGAACACTCAAAGAATTAATGGAAAACTCAGAGTGTAAAATGAAATATCTATTAAACTTAATAAGAAACAAACTGGGGATGGGTTTTGGCTATTCAGATCACAAATAAATCACCTATTTCAAAAGACATGATATGTATCCATTAATACATTAAACAATCACCTTTTAAGAAAAACATAACCCATATTTCCCCAGTGGATTGAATCATACCCATAGATCTGTTAGGTTATAATAATAATCATAATTCTCTATCTTAAGCTCAATCCTATCCACTCCATGTTGGGTTTATGGACCCTAAATGTTCAAATGTTCTGTGAGACTAAATAAATTGGGTCCATAGTAAGTTTGTTGTTCTGGTTCAGGTAGGATGATCGTCGAGGTTGCCTCTCTAATCACAGGTACAGGCTAAAAGTCCCCTGGTTGATTCATAGTGATACTGGGTACCTGCTTTATGGGGTTGGATGGAACTCTCGCCTGTAAGTTCTTCCAAAATAGGATTCGTCATCTCTCCAGCCAGGAGTTCCCATCAAGAGTCATATCTGGTTCTGGATGGATTTAACCACTACCTGAAATTCCAGTATCAAAACATATATCTACTGGTACCATATATGCACCTATATGATCATTGGAAATAGAAGAAAGGTAAAACCCCAAGGTAAAGGGAAAATAAACAAAAGGGAAATTTGACCCCAGGGAAAAATAAACAAAGGGGGAAGAAGGCCATAGTGTCCCCCAGAAGTTATAAACACAATAGCTGGCTCCTCTCCATCCAATACCCACTACAGAGCTCTCAAAGTTTAGGATACCAGATAAGCAATGTCATCTTCGCCCATGCCTGTCACATAAAGTCTCAAAGTTGAGTAATACCTTGATCGATTCGGAATTTGATAACCATGTTCACTATTCTCCTTTGTACATAATTGTTTTCCCTAGTTATCCTTCCATTCAAAAGAAAAGACCTCACACATTAAGTATCTTAATTCATTCACCAAATGCAATGAGTATCCAACTTATAAACAATATTGTTCCATTCTGGCACCAGCTCCTGCAGGACATTCAGGTGTTTTACTCCAAATTAAATGCTTTAAGGAGGAACATCATCTCTCCTCTTCAACATTTATGTATATGCTTTTACCTTGCCTGGTATACGCAGATAGTGGACATTTCTCCAGCTTAAGGAAAGAGGTTCAAAATATGCACTCAGAAAAAAAAAATACAAAAAAAAATTACTCCACAGCACATAGAGAGTTTGCAGATTTATATGCATTGGTAATGAGATATATTCACAACGCATACAAGAGTTTTAATCATAGCTAAATGGAATTGCAAGCATAGGGGAACCATGTTGGACAGCCCTGTCGGTCCTGCAGACAACTGAAACTGCGGCCACTTTTCAATGAAACATTAATCTCACAGTTTCCCAATTCACATACGGAAACAAAGGCATGGTTATAACATATATAATGAATTTATATGCTTACCACAGGCGCAGAAAGTGCAAATATTTTGGGCGCAAAAAACTAAAAGAACTCCCCGAACTGGGAAGCGACTTGACTTCGTGACACTACATTTTCAAGTGAGGGCTATCCTTTTATTCGGCCCCACTCGAACCTATTCGGAATGTAGCTACCTCACGTTAATCATCCAATCACCGAGCTTGCCTGCCGCTGTGTACATTCCAATTACGATGTCCTTTGTTCGAAATATATCGTAGCCTGTCCTTATATGGTCATCCATACTTGAGACCACGTTCCTGGAAATCTTTGAGGACGCGACTACCATGTCACAAACACCAATAACAATAACAACAAAAATAACAGCAAAAACGACAGCAACGTCAATAATAATAACAATAACAACAATAGACATATAATAGCAACAACAATAGCAATAACAGAAGCAGCAACAACAACAATAACAAGTACAATAGCAACAACATGTGCATAATAATACAAATAATCATAATAGCCACAACAACAGCAATAATAATAACAACAATAACAATAATAACAATAACAACACGAATATAATAATATTAATAATAGCAAGAACAACAACAATAAATATAACAAATGTATAATACAAATATAACAACAAGAACTACAACAATAGCAACACCAACAACAGTAATAAACATCGTTTTAACAACCGTTAACCCATATTGTGTAGCTAACATATGTACTACTAGTATCCTATACATATCATTGTGACCCAGCTTGAAAAGCTCGTTTTTCACAGCTCCATACTCGCTGCTAGGCCGTTCTCGTTTGATCTAGCCCTGATTGTAGTCCTCTGGTAGTTTCATGACCAGACCTGCCTCCTATTTTGTCAAACCTAGATGGCCTTTCTTGTCTGATTTAGTGTTATACTACCGGGTGATTGTAGAGACTCACTACACTGTGTATGTAGAACCAATCTGAACAGTGAAGTACATGATGTCATCACACACACACACACACAAAATGTGCTCAACAGTAGCCTACACCGTGCGGCAATATGCAGCGAATGGCTGTTGTCTGCTGGAGTAATTCTTTGAACTCCAAATACCTATTATGATAATTCTTCATTGATACTTTCCAGCTTCTCCACAATAGCGTTAGACGATGGTAGTGTCTATAGTTAATTTAATTAATGTTTTAGTACATATTTAATGACATAATGTACCTCATTTTTCAAATGTGCGCTACATACCAAGTGTAGTGAAAATGTACAAACTCCCGACATTATATTTGCATATTGTGCAAGTTATGTGCATTGAGAATTTCGAGTGACAAAACCTTCCTACTTATCATTTCCCGCTATCAATTTTTATTATGTGCAAACCTACTGTTTGGAATTGAATCTGTTAACAGTCAAAAAGGTCCATTGACAAGCCCCAGGCGTTCTCCGAGAAAATTGCACTCGTGAACCAAACGACGTACGCTGGAATCGAACCCACAACCTTCTGAACGCCCGGAAGGGGATGTAACCACTTCGCTTGTCTTGTCTTGAAATTTACTCCCATAACAGTCTATTTAAATGTCACTCCAATTTAAACCTCTGTCGCTCTCATGTGTAAACTACCTATCATATTCTGAATCCATCTATGTTGTGGTCTTCCTCTTTTCCGATTCCTTTGTACACTATATGAGATGAATCATCATGGGGGGACGTAACAACTATAACATAAGAATAATCCTTGAAGGACGATACATCAATAGCATTAGTTACGAGAGGATCACCATCGGGGATCGTAACACCAGTAACATTAGATATGAGAGGAATCATCATTAACTGACATAACATCGATAACATTAGATATGAGCGGAATCACCATTGGCGGACGTAACATCAATAACATTAGAAATGCGGATGATACGGTGTTCATTGCAGACAATGAGCAGAATC
The DNA here is from genome assembly GCA_014155875.1 of Cepaea nemoralis. Lineage (NCBI taxonomy): Eukaryota > Metazoa > Mollusca > Gastropoda > Stylommatophora > Helicidae > Cepaea > Cepaea nemoralis. Next base: position 22,108 of record JACEFZ010005496.1, read on the forward strand.
TACAACATTCAGTAGATGCAGGTGTCGTACATAGGAATTATCACGTCCTGCACTTTGATGCTTAGCCTCACATCAGTATATTGGGCATTTCGTTCGACACAGGCCGCTCCCCACGCAAACCAGGAGAGGTCAGTCTGCAGATGACCTCCACTTAGCAAGCTATCGGTTCAGACTTTCCACAAACTAGGTTTGCAAGCCAAGTAATATTCCCATTTGTGCCACTGCGACGCTGTTTCCACATTTTAGTGAAGCCCACACAATGAATCTTTAGTGCTGACATTCCACGTAATGGATTTACCGTTTGAGGTGTTCAGCTACAATAACTCACAGTCGAAAAAAAAACATGTATTATGTGTTACCTTAGTTTTCTGTCTATTAGAATAATTTGGTGAC
>JACEFZ010005496.1:27500-50998 GCA_014155875.1 Cepaea nemoralis
ACTCACGGCAGGTGGCGTAACAACTTCGCTTGTCCTAGCTAGAACTTTACACCCATATCGGTCTATTTAAATGTCTCTACATTAAAAGTCTTTTTCGCTGCCATTTGTAAACTTTCTATCATATCTTGATTCCATCTACGTTGTGGTCTTCCTCTTTACCGCCTCCTTTGTACACTATATGTGAGGAATCATCATTAGGGGATGAAACATAAATAACATTAAATAAGAGAGAAATCATCATTCGGGATGAGACATCAGTAACATTAGATATGAGAACAATCACCAGTTTGGGAGGGGGGGGGGGCGGCATAATAACAATAGCATTAGATATACGGATGATACAGTGTTGATTGTGTGTCAGGTCTTAGTCAGATATGACTGAGCTACCGTATGACAGTAGACGGTACTATCTGCTTTCTGTCCGCGCCGAATGTTGGGCGGCGCTTACCAAACCGGATACCCCACATTGTGCCAACGGCTTCGGGCGGAAGAGCGTAATTGGGAGGGTACAAGCCTTATCTTGGTGCGAGGAAATGCAACCCAAAGACAAAATAGTCATGGCAAGGCAGACCAGGCCCTAAGCCTTAGTTGGCAGCTGGTCTAGGATCGAAGCTCCGACAGGCGGACAGTTAAAGCATTGCTTTGCTGATCCGGCAGCTTCTGCAGCTTGTCTTGTTCTAGATGTATAGGTGTCAACTTTCCTCTGGAGTGAACTAGGCAGGCCGAGAGAGGGATCATGCTGCATGGGCAACACATGGTTTCTTTATTTTAGCCCAGGCTTTCTACTATGGAGAGGCAATAACTCTATCCCTGCCTGCGCTTGGCACCCTCTTGTGGATTTGCCACCATTATCACTGCATATGCACCTACACTCGCTTCCTCTGATGATGTGAAGGATACGTTCTATGAGCAGCTAGACTCTGTGATCAAAGCAGTTCCAAAATCCGACTACATTTATATGCTCGGTGATTTCAATGCTCGTGTGGGCAAGGACTCGAGTTCATGGCCAGTGTGCCTTGGAAAATACAACATGAATGATAATGGGCAAAGGCTGCTGGAGCATTGCACTAGAAATGACCTATGTATTAGACATTTCTTTTTTAAAACAAAAGAGTTGCATAAGGTCACATGGAAACATCCAAGATCCGGTCATTGGCATCAGCTGGACTTCATTATCACACGTAGACAACATCTGAACCATACATCATTAACTCGAAGTTACCACAATGCTGACTGTGATACAGATCATTCTTTGGTTGTTGCAAGGGTTAGACTGAGACCAAAGAGAATCTACACAGCTAAACACAAATCTAGCCCCAGGATTAATATTATTAACACTCACGATCCTGGAAAGTGCTTTGAATTTCAACAGCAACTTGAAGACGCTTTCACTGAAATATCAGAAAATTGTATAGTAAATGATAAATGGAGTAAACTTAAGGAAACTATTTTTAAAACAGCGGTAGGGGTTTACGGCACTGTGGATCATAAGAGGCAGGACTGGTTTGCGGCAAACAGCCAGATACTACAGCCCTTGATTGATAAAAAGAAGATAGCTCTCTTAAGAAACAAGGAAAGACCAACGCGTAACACTCTCAGTGAGCTGAAGCAAGCAAGGAAGGATGTGCAAAAAGGCTGCCAGGCAGTGTGCGAATGACTATTGGATCAAGTTATGTGAGTCTATTCAAATCGCAAGTGATAAGGGAAACATCAGAAGCATGTATGAAGGGATACAGAAAGCCTGTGGTCCAATGATCAAAAGAAGAGCGCCGCTGAAAACCTTGACTGGAGAAATTATCACTGATAAGAAACAGCAGATGGATAGATGGGTCGAACACTATTTAGAGCTTTACTCAAGTGAGACCAAGCTAGCGGATGATGACCTCCACGCCATAGAGGCCCTGCTAACTCTTGACCACCTGGACACACGTCCCACCATAACAGAAGTTAAGTGTGCTATAAATGAGCTTGCGTCTGGCAAGGCTCCAGGTAAGAATGGGATTCCAATAGAGGTTATCAGGAGTGGGCAAGACACACTCACTTTACAGATCCACCAGCTAATAGAGCTATGCTGGAGAGAAGGACAAGTCCCACAGGATTTCAAAGATTCAAACATCATAACGCTGTACAAGAACAAGGGCGATCGGAGCGACTGCAACAACTATAGGGGTATCTCACTTCTGTGTATTGTTGGGAAAGTATGTGCCAGAATTGTTCTGCGCAGACTTCAAGTCCTGGGAGATCAAGTCTACCCCGAATCACAGTGCGGCTTCCGTCAGAACCGGTCAACCATTGATATGATATTCTCATTGCGACAGATGCAAGAAAAATGCCGCCAACAAAATCAGCCACTGTTTATTGCCTTCATTGACCTCACAAAGGCATTTGATTTGGTCAGTCGTGAGCTGAAGTATTGGAAAGATCAGGTTGTGTGACGGTGTATTCCTTGCTCAGTCTTCGTAAACTTAGATGGATAGGACATGTTAGGAGGATGGATGATGGTAGAATACCAAAGGACATCTTCTTTGGTGAATTACAGACGGATAGGAGATCTCAGGGTCGGCATCTACTACGATACAAAGATGTGTGTAAGCGGGACATGATTGATACAGGCATTGATAATGCACATTGGGAGCAAGTCGCCGCTGAACGTGTTTCATGGAGGGCAACTATCAGAAAGGGAATAAAGACAAAGGAGAAAATGATTGCAGATAAAGCACACACAGAGCGTGAGTGACGTAAGATGGTGCAAAATGGTGGAAATGACCATGTTTTTACATGCATCTAATGTGGGCAAACATTTGCAGCAAGAATTGGCCTTACCAGCCACACTGGCCACCGCCATGGGTCGTAGTTATTAAGCCTTTTTGAAGCACAATGTACCAAACTATCGTCTGTCAAGACGGAAAGGTGCCAATGTATGGGAGTAAAGTTCTAGGCAGGACAAGTAAAATGTTTAAACCACCTGCCACACATTCCGATGGTTATGGGTTCGATTCCGACGTACGTCGTTTGGTTTACGAGTGTTGTTTTCTCGGAGAAACCCAGGCTGAAGTTGCGTAGTTCGTACTTTGTGCGACGCGTTCTGCAACCCGTCCTGTGGAAAATTACTGGGATATGGGATAAAACCAGGTGGAGTGAAGTCGATCCCCTTGACATTTTACAGATTCAGCTCCAAACAAAATGTAGGTTTGAACCTAACATTATTGGATGGCGGAAAATGATAAGTGGAAAGGTTTTGTCACAGTTATGACTTAATGCCGAGACAGTGATGAACAGAGCAAGTAAGTGGTAAGACTCGGGTGTGTTTTGCTACTGAAGTCTCGAATTAGAAAGAAGACTAAGATAAAATATGTGACATGTTCTCATATTATAAAAGAAATTTAGGATAATATATGACTCCAGCGGTAAGGCAGACATCAGCGACTGCCGTAATCCACTTGTGTATAAATGACGAACATCGATATAATCTGATCCTTAGCGATATCTCTACAACCATATTTGATATCATTATGAGGCACATGCACATGTGCCTGTCAAAAATATTAATTTACGGAGTAAATTGCCGATCTTGAGATTAAACGAATATTGCACTTGATTTATTATCTCGTTGGTAGACTGCCCTTCATTTGTATAATAATTACTACGTAAGGTCACATATTTACTAAAATATTTCTAAAATAACGCAATTACTTAAATTTATTTTAGTAGCTTTAAATAATAATGACAGTATGCTTTATTAAATATTATGTTATGAGTTCTTCAAACTATAACTGTGTGCACAACATGGCCTTCATCATTACTCTAATAAATTATGTTTCTTGTCTCCCTTGTTATTGTAACAATTTATTTCCCTTGATTCTATGGATATGTATTATACACATTTCTACATTTATACCGATGAAACATTACAATGATTGAAACGAGTTGCAATAATCATAACAGAAATACTGGCTGCAGCAAGATGTAACATTAGGAAATAAAAACAGTTAGGTATGTGTAAGGCCTGCTACATATATTCGATATAGTTATCTCGGGACAGTCATAACATCTGATGGGAGATGCCTCGAAGAGATTAAAACAAGACCTGCAATTGCGAAGGTAGCCTTTTGCAAGATGAAAAGCATACTGACCAATAAAAAGATATCTATTGAAAACAGAAAAAGAGTGTTGAAGTGCTACATAGAACCTATACATTTGTATGGATGTGAAGTTTGGACAATAAGCAGTCAAGCTGAAAACAGCTGATGGCTGTGGAGATGTGGTTTCTGAGGAGAATGCAAAGAATGCCATGGACAGACAGAAAAACCAATGAACAAGTCCTTCAGCAACAATAATAATAACAACAACGATAATAATAGCATGTTTATAATAATAATATTAGTAACAATAACAGTCGCAACAACAGCAATAATAATAACAACAATAATAACACCGTGCATATAATAATAATAACAATGTTAGTTAGTTAGTCGACAGATCATCCTCACGACACATCGAACGATTCAATCCATAAGTGCTCGGATCCCCTCCTCAGAAAATCCCGCAGCGTGTAGCGGCTAACGACACCAGTTCTGTGTTGGTTTATCAATCTTCTTTGGCTTCCTGCGTAGTGTTCTTGTTTGGCCACCCCTATTTTAACTTGTTGTTCTCGCAGTCTGGTCATGGTTGTAGATTCACAGTCATCACTTGGTTCACGCAAAAGCCTTACTTCTCGTAGAGCATTCAGAATGTCAGCCTGGTCCATGGCGCGTCCGCCCTCCACCGTAACCTCACCTGCGAGTTGTCAGCCCGCTCATTTCCGTGTACTCCCGCATGCCCTTCATTTGTGATATTATCTACCACACGAGGTCACATACTGGACATCAAAGATATTTCAATTACTTACATTTATTTTAGTATATATTCATCATAGTGACAGTATGTTTCCTTAAATATCAAGCTGTACTTTTTTCAAACAAACTATTTGCATTAAACAGCCTTCCCATATACTCAAATAAATAGTTTTTCTTATCTCCTTTGTTCCATAAAAACATAATTTCAATTTATTTCCCTTGATACTATGATTCCTCTAAAATAGTGGAGAGGTTTTGGCTATCATAGACCAGTGGTTTTCAACCGGTGGGGAATTCACCCCAGGGGAGGGGTGGAATTTTAGGGTTTCTAGGGGGGGGGGGGGGGTGAAGATCATTTCAAGATCCCGTTAATACAAGAACCGACTACTTGATATTGGTTTTCCCTTCATACTTTACAGTTATGCATGTCTCATCATTCTAAAATTCATTTTATAAAGTAATTAGACCCACAAATCACGTTTTATGTGGATGTCTAGACCTGTTTTAACATATTTACCTTCCATTTTTACGTATACTGCGTAGGAGTGGGGATATTTCTAGGTAGGAAATATGAAAGGGGGGGGGGGGGGGGGGGGGGGGGGGAGGGGGGGGGGGGGGGGGGGGGGGGGGGGGGGATGACGTTTTGAAATATGGTGAAGGGGGCACGGGCCAAATTTTTTGATAGGAAATGGGGGGGGGGTATGACGTTCTGAAAATATGGTGAAGGGGGGCACGAGCCAAAAAAGGTTGAGAACCACTGTCATAGACCATATAACTTTAGGTAGGGAAAATCCTAACTGCACTTCCCAGAGGTAGAGTGATGGGAAACCCACCACGTTATGGCTAACACAACCCTGCGGATCGAGTATCCACCGGGATTAGTGAAAAACTTTGCAGCTGAGCAGAGCAGGGCACTCACTTGTCTTAACAGTCGGAAATGACAGTCACAAGGTCAGGTAAAAGACCACCATGTGGATGTGGAAGGCAGGCGGAAACTACCACATTATGTTCCCAAGACTTCATGACAAAACGCATTTCAGAGGTAGTCCAAAGACCGAGATCTGTGGAGAGCTATGAATGCCTGCGCCAGTTGGCATGACACTTGATGATGATGATGATGATGATGATGATGATGATGATGATACGTTCGGAAAGCCGGCGTGCGGAAAGATACAGGGCCATATGGGATAAAACCCGGTGCAACGAAGTTGATCCCCTAGACCTTTAACATGTTCTAGTCCAAACAAAAAGTAGCTTTAGACTTTAGACCGAACAAAAATGGATGGCGGTAAATGATATGTAGGTAGGTAGAGTTATGACGTAGTGTCGAGGCAGTGATGATAAGACCAAGTAATGGGTAAGACACGGGCGTGATTTGTCACAACATACATGTATTAGAAAGAAAACTAAGGTAAAGTATGTTACATGTTGTGAGACTGAAAGTCATTGCAGCTGAACACCTCAATCGGTGGCTTGTCTTTGCTGGGACCAAATATAACTCCAGTGTTACATCATAAATTAGCGACTGTCGTAATCCACTTGTGTTCCAAATATCATCTGTTTCTTCACGCCATTAATAGTCTGTACGACCATATTTGCTATCAGTATGAGGCACATGGACATGTGCCTGACAAAAATATTTAGACTTCAACAGACAGTATGATGAATAAACGGATGTGGCCCAAAATATATTATCCTATAAATATCGTGAACATTAATTATGATATTATCAAGCAAATGATATTACATACAGGATATCTAAGATATCGCAATTACGTATCATTTACTGTATGAATTTTGAACAGAGTGGCTACATTTTAAATTATATATTATGTTACACTTTCTTCAGTTTTTCTGTTTGCATTACACAGCTTTTATTTTGACTCCAATAAATTATTGTTTTTTGTCTCCCTTGATGCTTGGAAATTTTATTTATATTTTTTTTTTATTTCCCTTGATACTATAAATTTCTATTATACAGATTTCCATATATTTATCTGTGAAACATTACAAGGATTGAAACGAGTTGGTATATTCATACGAAAAGTAACGGATGCAGAAGGATGTACGAATAGAAAATAAAAACAGTTAGGTACGTGTAAATCCTGCGAAAAATTGATATACTAAACACATGTATACCTTACAACAAAATCCACAACGGAGAACATAAATTTATAAAAGAAAAGTGGCGTATGATTTTTTTAAAAATATAAAAACTTACAAAATATTAATAACGTGTCCAAAAATTGTGAATGTCTACGTCTAATTTCTATAATCAATTTAAGGTTTTGGTTTGATTATTGCAGGAATTCGTCAATGGTGTTTCTTGTCTGTCCATGGTATTCTTTGCATTTTCCTCAGAAACCGAATTTCCACAAACATTAGATGTTTTCAGCTTGTAGGCTAATTATCCACGCTGCACATCCATACAAAAGTACAGGTTCTATTTAGCACCTCAACAGTCTTTTTTCGTTGCAATTGACATCTTCTTATTAATCAGTATGTTTTCCGTCTGAATAAAGGCTACCTTTGGCATGGCGATTTTTAATCTAGTCTCGTCAAGGCATCTCCTATCAAATGTTATGGCTGTTTCGAGATAGTTATACCAATTCACTTCTTTAAGAATATTCCCATTTACCTGTATACTGTCATTGTCATTTACTGCCAATATAGTGCCTTGCGGTGTATGGCAGAGGGGTCTTTGAGCCAGAGGAATAAAGGCCGCCTGGCTAGTGCAGTCGCCGCGAACTGTGCAGGTTAGGATTTTCTTTTTGCCCCCGGCAGAAAAAAAATTCCACACCTTACCGAGGGTAAGCTTACCTTACCTGTATACTATATCGTGGTATTTCCTTCTTCTAAGTGACGACCATTTTAGAGGAATCATAGTATCAAGGGAAATAAATTGAAATTATGTTTTTATGGAACAAGGGAGATAAGAAAAACTATTTATTTGAGTATATGGGAAGGCTGTTTAATGCAAATAGTTTGTGTGAAGAAAGTACAGCTTGATATTTAACGAAACATACTGTAACTCTGATCAATATATACTAAAATAAATGTAAGTAATTGAAATATCTTTGATGTGCAGTATGTGACCTCATGTGGTAGATAATATCACAAATGAAGGGCAGTCGACCTACGAGATTATATATTTAGGACAATATCCGTTTAATTGTTACAGTATGCCTTTTTTTCCATATCCTTTACAGGACATCGCTGTCAACAGTAGCATCTTTCAGCTGTCTGTTGATCTCTTGGCAAGATTACGCTCAGTAGTTTGCCATTGCTTTCTGAGCGGCCGGCTCAGTATCCCGCAAGTCACCAGCGAGGGTCGAACCACTCCCAGTTCTCTCCCGCTACGAGACTCTGCGTAATAAACGGGATTACGGAGAAAGTGTTGTAACCCCTCAGCCAGAGAGACCGGCCAGTATACCTTTACATAGACTTAATATTTTTATCAGGCAGAAGTGCATGTGCCTCAAAATGATAGCAAACATGGTCGTAGAGGCTATTAATTGCGCGAAGAAACAGATGACATCGATGTTCGTCTTTGATACACAAGTGAAGTACGACAATCGAGATGTTTGCTTTAACGCCTTAATTGTATATGATCCATGAAAAGACAACTGCAATAAATCTCAGTTGTAGAACATGTAACATATAGTATTTTGTTTTTCTTTCCAATACTAGAATTTAGTGACAAAACATTGTGTCTTACCCCTTAGTTGATTTGCTCATCACGGTCTCGGCATTAAGTCATAACTGTGACAAAACCTCCCAACTTATCATTTACTGCCATCGTTTTTTGTTATGTCCAAACCTACTTTTCGTTTAGAACTGAATCCGTTAATAGGCAAGATGATCGACTTCATAGCACCGGGTTGTATCCCATATGGTTCAGTACCTTTAAGCAGGGCGGCTTGCCGAAAGCGTCGCACAAAGTACGAACAACGCAGCTCCGGCGACAATCCCCAGGGATTCTCCGAGGAAACTGCATTCGTGAACAAAACGACATACTTGAATAAAGAAGACACAAACAATGGATTGCACGATTTGTTGTCTGGTATATTTCATTGCACCTCGTCATTTACAAACTACAGAAATCACAAAACATAAAGTAAAATAACTAGATAAATCCTTCAAGCGCCGAAGTCGGGTGTGCAGGTCTAAGGGTTGCAAATAAAAACTGGCACAACGCAAAAACGTCCGAGTCAAATGTACCTTGTGCTCGGAATAGCTCTGACTATGTAGTTTTCGAAATGCTCTTCATGACCGAAGCAGCTTTGACTACCCAGTTTTCCGAACGTCCTTCGTGCCCGGAACCGCTATTTTGTTATCCGGGCACAGCGACAGCACATGTCCGAACTTAAAGGTCGCTGAGTGGATGTCGTCTGCAGACTGACCGTTCTTGGTTTGTGAGGGGAGCGGTCCTTAGCGAACGAAATGTCTAATACACGAAAGTGAGGAATTAAAGCAGCCATATGCGGGACGTAGTGATTCCTTGCCTGAGCCCAGTACCAGAGCGCTAGGTATCGGCTCTGCAAATATGGAAACCTCTTCAATCAATCAATCATGTGCCATGCCAGAAAGCGTGGCCAGTCATGACTCGCCATTTCATTTGATCACCAACGTCGTGGATCAGCTCAGTGTTCCTGTCTCGTCCATGCCATGTTGCCAAGACATCCAGGTATTTTCCTCTCGGTCTTCCTCTTGGTCTGTTCCCTTCGATCTTGCCAGTTGTCACTGACACAAACTCTTGTGTACCACACGAAGAAGGTTGTTGTCTAGGGTCTAATGTTTCTACTATTTCACTGCAGAGTGGAAGCTGAGCTATCCACCTATCTCACACTACAAGTCACCACTGCAGCACACATCCATCACTCAGTGAATAAGATTGAATTTGCGCACATAATATACCTGTAATTCTGAATTAACACGGACACGTAACATATAAATCCAGGACCAATAATTCTCTCAGAATATATCTTCATCCCAATGGAACACTTCGAATATCACTGCCTCTCAAGGCCTACTAAATCTCATCCCACACGGCAGGTATACTAGCCTCTCTCCAGGCCCGACTCAATGTAACCCACTCTGGGTCTCGAATTCCACTCACTATCTTTGGAAAACCTCAGTGCGGAGTTCTCTTCCAAACTCCGTCACGATTCTTCACTTTCTCCGACCACCGACCTACTCCTAGTCGGGTCTCAGCTCAACTGTCCCCCGTCAATGTTTGTCACTGTCTTTTTAACCCTTCTATACAACCCCCACGAGGCTCCATACAACACTACCCCATAGCTCAAACTGTCTGCCTCCCCCCCCCCCCCCCACCAATTACACTAGCCAGCTGACTTCCCCTCAACTGCCCCTTAAATCACTGTCTTCTCATTTGCCCCCTCCAGGGTACTTACTACCCGGCCCTATTTTACCTCGTGAACTTGTTTATGTGTACCATTGCTATCCAGGACACTGACCTTAATGTCAATGACCCCAGGCATGTGTCAGTCACTAAGTTCTCCAATCCATTTCTTCTCATAACATGTCCAAAAAATTGTGACTTTCTACGTCTAATTTCTCTAATCAATTAACGATTTTCATTTGCCTCCTGTAGTACTTGGTCATTTGTTTTTCTGTCTGTTTATGGTATTGTTTGCATTTTCCTCAGAAACCACATTTCTGCAGCCATCAGATATTTTTCAGCTTGACTGCACATTGTCCAAGTTTCACATCCATACAAAAGAACAGACTCTATGTATCCCCTCAAAGCTGTTTTTCTCGTTTCAGTTGATATCTTTTTATTGGTCAGAATATTTTTCATCTTGCTAAAGGCTACTTTCGCCATCGCGATTCCTGTTCTAATCTCTTCAATGCATCTCCCATCAGATGTTATGACTGTTCCGAGATAATTGTACCCATGGACTGCCTCTGCCTTCCCTTGAGGGCTCATCGTGAAGTCGTCGACCGTTCCAACTTTACCAGCTGGGATGTGGACGGCACCACACAATTGAGAGCGCCGAGGAATGCTAACCTGGAAAAGAATTCACGCTAAAGTCGGATGTGGTGACCTAAGAGCTTCGGCCCAAGGTTTCCTAACTTAGACACACCGCAATTACATCTGAAAAAACAATCCGGATGAACGCAGAAGAAGAACCCACAACCTTCGGAACGCGAGGCAGATAGCGTAACCAGTTGGCTTGTCCTGTCTAGAACTTTACTCTCGTAACAGTCTATTTAAATGGCTCTCTACGGTAAGCCTCTGTCGCTGCCATGTGTAAACTACCTATCACATCTTGAATCCATCTACATTGTAGTCTTCCTCTTTTCCAAATCCAAGGCACACTGTATTAGAGGAATCATCGTTGGCAGGACATAATATCAATAACATTAGATATGAGAGGAATCATTATTGGGAGACATAACATCAATAGCATTAGATATGAGAGTAATCACCATTGTGGAACGAAACATCAATAGCATTAGACATGAAAAGAATAATCACTGGGGGATGTAACATAAATAACATTTGATATGAGAGGTATCACTTTCGGGGACGAAACAATAATAACATTAGTTATGAGAGAAATCATCATTCGGGGACGTAAATTCGATAACATTAGATATGAGAGGTATCACCTTTGTGGGAAGTGACATCAATAACATTAAATATGTGAGGAATCAACTTTGTGGGAAGTGACATCTGTAACATTACATATAAGTGGAATCACCTTTTTTGGGGATGTGACATCAATAACAGTAGATATGAGAGGAATTACCATTCAGGGCCGTGACAACAATCACATTAGATATGAGAGGAATCACATTTGTGGGACGTAACATCAATAGCATTATATATGCGGATGATACAGTATTGATTGCAGACAATGAGCATGATCTGCAATATTTAGTAGATGCGGTTGTTGCACACAGTGAACAACTGGGGTTACAATTAAATTGTATAACGACACAGATTATGGTCACCACTAGGGAGAAGGAAATATCACAACGCAATATACAGGTAAATGGAAATATTCTTTAACTATTGAATCGGTACAACTATCCCGTAACAGTCACAACATGTGATGGGAGATGCCTTGAAAAGGATAGAACAAGAATCGCCAAGGTGAAAATAGCCTATTGCAGGATAGCAATCATACTGACCAGTAAGATGATGTCAATTGCAACGCGAAATAAGTATGTTGATGTGCTACATAGAATCTATACTTTTGCATGTTTGTGAAGAGTGGAGAATTAGCAGACAAGCTAACAAAAAACAATCTAAAGGCTCTGGAAATTTGTTTCTGAGGAAACTGCAAAGAATACTATGGATAGATAAAAAAACCAATGACCAAGTCCTACAAGAAACAAAAAGTAACAGTGAACTAGAGTAAACTAGTAAATTAGAGAAATCAGACGAAGACAGCCCCATTGTGTTGTGCACGTTATGAGAAGAAATAAAACGGAGAACTCGGAGACAACTGGCAAGATTGAGGGCAAAAGAATAAAAGGAAGACAGGGCAGTAAATACCTGGATGGCCGGACCACGTGGCATGGTCGAGTCAAGAAAACAGAGCTGATCAAAGACTCTGGTTATCGTGTGAGATGGCGAAACATGATCGCCAACATTTAACGGCATTGCACATGATGATGATGATGATGATGGTGGTACACTTTCCTCCATAATTATCTTTTCTAGACTTTCATGTTTAAAAATGTTTTATGGCTTTTGCAAGACGTTGCGATAAACCCCTACCCAAAAGTTGTTTTTGTATATAAGTTTACTTTCAGTAGTTTGCCATTGTTTTCTGAACGGGAAGTCAACGTTGAAGCCCGATTGGCCCGTGTACTGAACGATTCCCCTGCCTGGAATTCGGCGCACCGAAAGTTCAAGCGCAAGCGTTTACGCCCCGTGATCACGTTGACTGCTCATGTTTTCATATATGTCCGTGCCAACGTGCCCTTTCTGACGTAACTAGGGGTATTGAGAAGCGGCTACGTTGACACTCTTTAGGAATTACACACTGACACACCGTGAACATAACTCGTCACCACAGAGTGATAGAATGGCATCATGTATTGTTTCTATGCGACACAACCACTGGGATATTCACCGTTACATGTACACCTACGACATTTGTTTACACACCGATTGTAGTACGTCCTGCTATCCAGGCTATCTAATCAACTACAATGGTCTACACATACACTCTTCTAACCCTACTTACAGTCCAGTTAAACCTGGTCTCATGGCGCCTACATTCACAGGCCGGCACCCTCTGCCCACGGCACACCACTTGACTCCGTGCTATAACATGTCCACCCGCCTGGTCGCGGGAACGCTGTTCTCAGCCATCGGTACACGCTTGAAATATCTAGCGTACCCTCAGTTACTTGCCGTCGATGACTCTCGGCGTTTCATCGCCACAGGGGATATTCAGTTCTCAGCCGACACAATTCTCTGCTTTCGTGATCTGTCCGTGATGGCTCCCAACTCCGACTGACCCCCTTTGTCCGTAGCCCTTCTCGACCCTTCTTATCACGTGGCCTAATCCTTGCAATTCTATTGGCCCTTACGAATACCCGCTCCCCCGGTGTATTCTTTTCCTCTGATCGCCCATGACAATTTATCCTATCGTTTCACAGTAATTTACTCAACCAGACTTGACTTAACCAGACTCATGGCATATGCCCCCCGCAATTTCAAAAATGTTCTACATTTTTGGGTTCTTCCTTATCTCTACACTTGACATGAGTCAGCTTGGTCGCACATGCCTGTCCACTGGTCGCACATATCTGTCTACTGCCTCATGCCTTAGAGCTTGCTTCTCAGATACCTTTAACTTCCCTCTGTTACGTTGATATCATGCTATACCTTCATACAAATTATAATGTCGGACACGAATATCCGTCTATTCCCAAATAGACCTCGTGTGGCCTCAACCCCCTTTGTGTTCGGCAAGTTGAGGACCAACCTACTATGAGTCCCAATGTCCCACCCCGGACATTCCCATAAGGTTCCTCATTTATACCTCGGTATAAGCAACTGACACCCTCCCCAGCCCTTAAGCCCTGGGAGCAGGAACGTGTGTATTGCAGACATATCAATTTCACCCATATTTTATTTAAGCTCTATCTTGCTTCAGAGTAGTCTATGCTACGACTGTGGATCTCTTTGGTGCGGGTACCTATGACTCTTGTATTTGTCTTGTCAACGTGTGTGCGTGGTCGGCTGCCATTAGTTACTTGTGCTCTATGGCTATCTATTCCCGTCATTTGCCTTATGTTTATCCCTGGAGTTCTTACTACCAACTTTTTCCTTGTAGTGTTCCTAATACCATGACCCTTATATACCTTTATATATATCTACTGCCATGCCGAAGTGCTACATGATGAAATCTTATATGTACACAGTACTACCACTTGGTACTATTATCAATGGTACTACTAATAATCCTACTACACTATCCTTGTATCCTTTCCTTCAATTTCACTTGCACTCTGTTCTCTCTCTCTCTCTCATTCCCTCTCTCATCCTTCTAATCGTTCTCTCTCTCTCTCTCTCTCTCTCTCTCTCTCTCTCTCTCTCTCTCTCTCTCTCTCATCTTCTCTCTCTCTCTCTTTAACAATAGTGTTTAATTTTTTATTATGTACTCTGTCTCACAACCCGCATACTAGAACTTCAAATGCTTCATCTATGCCTGTACGCTGCCTGTATACTGTTGTGCACGTATCCAGGTTGTGTTCAAATTGATTCTCATTCGCACAAGTTCCTACTCTCAGTCTTCTCGTCCCCTTTCTCTCACTTCACTGTCACTCAACCTATTCTTATGTTATGTCCACGTTACCACAATCACATAAGTTTCTCCTACCAATTGTACATGTCTGTCTCTCCAATATACAATATTGTCATAAAACCTGAATAGTACATAAAATTAAACTCACATGTAATATTGCAAGCACTCTTATAACTTTCACTCGCACATCATTATCATCTTTGTGCCATCAATATGTTTTACTAATAGTAGTGTCTCAGTTAAGTTCTTCTTCTTTTTCTTTTATGTTATGGGAGTCCTCTGTGATGTATCGTGGTTTTAGCCCCACTGTCAACCTTCCTGCTTTCGCAGATGTCGTTTCTCCCAACCTCTCATCTTACCTGTCCTGTGTTACCATCAGGTACTAGTACACTCAATAATGTTACAATTACATGCATACTGTTTATGAATATACATGGCATGATGATTATTATCATAAGAATGTATTGATGTTTATGTATGTACTTATAAGCCATTAAAATGATATTATTTATCTCTATATGTATTATGAGTTTTGTTTATTGCATGGTAGTGAATGTTATTAACTATTACTCCCTTGGTTGGCTCTGGCTGGTATCTGTCTTCGCTGACTGAATCTTCTACCAATCAGATTCTCAATCTTCACTTGCGTCTGTCTGTCTCAGCCTCTTCAGTCAGCTAGTGAGGTAACATCTTTGAGGTACCTTCAACACTAACTCTTCTGCTCAGTCATTTACACCTCTTAACTATCTGAAATTAGTAACAGCCTTGGGTGTATATATCCATACATCCATATGCACATTTACATCTTTACACATTTGCAATTGTATATTATATTACTGCAATCATATATCTAACCTTTATGCAATCTGTACAGTACCTACAATATACATATCTATACTTACATTCTATCACAGTAATTACATGTCAATTCGTTCGTGTATTTCTAATGTCTTTCTATAGTCTACTCAGTACATCTGCAAGGTTGTTATCTTTGCCTGGTATGTGGCAAATATCAAAGTCATAGTCCTGCAGAAGTAAGGACCACCTGTGTATCCGAGAGTTTTTTGGATAGCCCTCTTTGAATACGTTTAATGGTTTAATGTCAGACAATACAATGAACTTTTTCCCAAACAAATATTTGGAGAATTTCTTAACACTTTCAACTAGCGCTAAGGCTTCCAGTTCCGTGATGGAATAGTTCTTTTGGGTGTCTGTAAGTTTCCTACTATAGTAGAGTATGGGGTGTAATCGTCCATGATGGTACTGTAGCAGGATAGCAGAGATTGCTTAGGAGCTTGCATCAGTTTGGAGAATGAAGTCTTTTGAGATATCTGGCAGTTTTAAGATAGGTTTATACTGAAGAGTGTCTTAATTTCCTCCAATAGTCTGCTGTGTTTGTCTGTCCAGTTTACCTATGTCGGTTGACCTTTCTTCATTAGTTCGGAGAAAGTTGCAGTCATATCGGCGTAGTTCGGTATGAACTTCTGATAATAATTAATAAGCCCTAAAACGCTCCTAACCTCTTTATTGGTGGTGGGAGCTGTAATTTGCAAAATCTTTGTAACCACAGTCGGGTCGGTTTTCCGAAACCCATTGGAGATTCTATGTCCAAAGAACTGCACTTCCAAATACCCTATCTCGACCTTACTGGGCTTAGCTTTCAGCCCATGGTCTTGTATTCTCTGAAACACCTACTCCATGACCTCGGTGTGTTTATCTATATTCGTAGTATGGATGCATATATCGTCCATATACGTGGCTACATTTCCAATGCCTTGCAGTAGCCTACGCATCACTCGCATTAATGTGCTTGGTGCGTTCTGTAGACCAAAAGGCATATAGGCACATTCATAAAGGCCTAACGGCGTAGCGAAAGCCGTGATTTGCATGGACTTTTCTTCCATAGGGATTTGCCAGTATCCCTTGGTTAAATCGATTTTGGAGAAAATTTGTGATTTGGCCATGCCGTCTATGAGATCGTCGATGTTTGGCATGGGTTCCGCATCTAAGAGGGTTAATGCGTTGATCTTTCTATAGTCAACGCATATCCTCAGGGTGTTATCTTTTTTCTTTACTATGACCAAAGGTGAGCAGTAATTTGAAGTGGATTTCCTAATGATACCACACTGGTCAAGGTCAGATATTTCAGATGTTATTTTCTCAAAGAAGTGGACCGGAATAGGATACGGTTTCACCCTTACTGGCACATTAGATAATAGGGTGATTTTATGAGTTATGAGATCAGTGCTTCCAGGTTTGTTGGAAAATATGTGTCTAAATTTAACAATAGACCTTTCCAGTTTGGCTTTGTCTTGTTTTCCTAATTCCGGGTTCAGCTGTATTCCTCTCCAGCTGTCATCGTCTCTAACGTCAGGTGTTGGAATTTCATCCCCCACCGCGTCGTTTTGCTGTTCATTAATGACCCCGCATCCAGAGGCAGGTCTAAGACTTTCACCTTCTTCTACTGTTACTGTCTCGTCCGTCTTTCTGTCTACGAACGGTTTCAGCATATTGATGTGGTAGATCTTTTTCTTATTGCCCACCTGCACCTGATAATCTACATCACTAATTCTCTGCAATACTTGGAATGGTCCCTGCCATGATACAACGAGGGAGTCTCTGGGGTCTGGAAAGGAGCAACAAGACTGTATCTTCTTCTTTCAAGACTAATGTCTCGGCCTTCCGGTTGTCATACTGTCTATATTTCTGTCCAGCGATCTGCAGTGCCTCTTTTGCTACTTGACATGCCGTGACTACTTTCTGCCTTAGGCTTATCACCATGTCGTATGCCTCCCTTTTCAGGGAGTCATGTATTTTGCCTGTGAGCAGCTCATTCCACAGTAGCAATGGACCCCTTGGGTTTGCCCCGTATACTAACTCGAATGGGGAGAATCCTGTGCTCGCTTGTGGTACCTCTCGGTATGCGAACAGCACTGCAGGGAGCATCACATCCCAGTCTTTTGGGCGTTCCGCCGTGACTTTGGCTAGAGTACGTTTTAGTACCCCATTAAAGTTCTCATTTACTCCGTTGGTCATCGGATGGTATGGGGAGCTGAATGATTGCTTTATCCCCATTAACTTCATTACGCACTGTGTGGCTTCTGAGATGAACTGGGTACCCCTATCTGATAGGATGCATGATGGGAATCCTATTCTGCTGAATATAAGGAGGAATGCTTCTACGATGGATCTAGATGATATGGATTTCAGGGGAACCGCTTCTGGCCATCGTGTGCATAGGTCAATCATCGTTAGGATGTACCTATTCCTCGGTCCGTTGTCGTATTGAGGGGTCCCACAATGTCGACAGCTATCTTTTCGAATGGTCTAGAAGCCAAGTCCGTTTCCTGGATTTTAGCCTTTGGATGCCTTCCTTTTTGTGAAGTTCGCTGGCACAGTTCACATGAACGGACATAGCTTCTGACATCCTTACAATAGCCTGGCCAGTAGAACTGAGATAATAATCTCTGTCTCGTCCTGGCCATCCCCATATGGCCTGCAAATGGGGAGTCGTGCGCTAATTTTAGCGCGTTGCTGCGATGATGTAACGGCAGCACGGTTTGTGTGAGAAGCGTTGCCCCTTTGCTATACTCTCTCGTGAGGATGTTCTTATCAATTACGAATGACCCCTTACTCTCTTTAGATTGTTTAGGTGGGCGGTTTGCCCGCTGAAAACACGTTCGCAGTGTCTTGTCATCTCTTTGTTGTTTTGCAAAGTCGTCGGTTTGGATGTCTGGGACCAGTCCATTGTCTGTTTGTTCAGCCCGAGGTATGGCCATGTTATCTTCTTCTTTGTCTTTCTTAGCCTGCTGTCTGGTAATCGCATTGCCATATGCCTTACTATAATCCCATGTCCGGGCTTCCTCTTCCGTACAATCTTTTGCCCCCGGTATGTTACCTATCATAAGGCCTGCACATGGGTTTGGTAATACCGCCACTCGTATTCTCCCTTCATAGTATGGGCAGGATATATGAACCCATGCTATAGCATACTTTTCCTTTGTGCCGCCGAAGGTACGGCATGTCACACTATCTCCCGTGTATTCACTGTTCAGTACCAGACTCCGATCCACACCTACTATAGACGCCCCAGTATCTCTAACGCAGGTTGTCATCTTTCCGTTCACGAGTGCTTTGTGGACTTTCAAGGACCCATTGTGAATGTTGGTCGCATTCGCCTCTCTTGTAGGCACTGTGTGCCTATACGTGGGGTTACTGAACTCTTGTCTCTTATTCACGTCTGTCGCTATGTCCCCCACATTTGTCTTTTAATCATGTTCTTCTTTAGTCAGCCGTCTCAGTCTACACTCTCTGGCTACGTGGCCCAGACTGTTACAGACCCAACATTTTCGACTGTTTACGTAGTCTGCGTACCTCTCGACTCTATTAGAAGGACAGTTTCTGATGTACGAATCGTACTTAGGGTTTCTATTTCCTATATCAACAGCCCCATGTTGGCGCCCACAATATGTACATTCACTTACTCGCTTTGATCGAGCTACCGTAGCTGATCTCTGTAGGGCCGGTCTATATTGAGTAGTTTGGTGATCTCTACTCTTGGGTCTATTCTGTTGGTCTTTACCTTGGTTATCATTACGTTTCTGAAGATCTGTACTAAGCTCTTTCAGGTCAACCCACATCTCCCACCTAAAGTTATGAAATCTGTTCGATGATCTCTACTCTTTGGTCTGTTCTGCTGGTCTTTACCTTGGTTATCATTCCGTTTCTGAAGTTCTGTCTTAAGCTCTGTCACTGTCAGCCCACATCTCACACCTAAATCTATGAAATCCGACCATGTTGGCATGGTTATATGATGTATCTACTGAGTGGTATATCTATTACTATCTGTACACGCAGTCAGTGTTGCTGCTGATCTTGTTTTGTTAACCTGTAACCTGGAACAAAAGAGGTTCTCTAACTAACATCATCCCTGTGGGAGAACAATCTAATTCGTCAGGCTGATCACACCATATCATGCAAAGGTGCCTGGTAGCTCTCTGTAATTGAGCAGTACACATAGAAAATTACTTAGAATTAACTTGCCCTGTATATATCCAGCGATGATGTTTCCAGTGGCTTGATCCCGATACTCAGTTCACTTCCGCTTGCTTCCGGGCTTGATCCAAATCAGCGTGGCCGTCCCCGTTTCACTCACAGGTCGACAAGGATAAACTTGGTCGTCAGGTGCAGCTCCACATCAATGGTGTAGATACCTCATAGTGTACTACTCACTGTCCTGGAACACATTTCTGGAACAGATACTAGTTTTGACATAATTAGTCTATGCCGGCATTCTAATGCATGCAGCCCCCCGAATACGGCTTCACACTGTTATTCTTGTGGCAAGATGCCATAATGTTTCTGTATTCTATTTTCCGGGATTTCCTAATATTAAAGTGTTGTCGCTCATGCACAATGCCAAGTTAATCAGAAATAGTAGCGTTGAGTATCGACGTATGTTCCGTTGTTTGTATTGCTGCTCCTCATCTTCTTAGCTTTCGCAGAATTGGCAGCTGACTGGTCCATTGTACTTTGCAATATGAATGTTAACTTTTATGATAATACCTCACTTTGAAACCATCACATGAATCAAGTTGCCCCATATCCTTACTTATGCTTTTCAATGTTGTTTAATACAACCGATTACTTTCCTGAGCTGTTGAATCTCGCTCACTGCGAGTTACTTTCTTGTACATAAGCTCAACCGTCCTATGTTCAACACCTAGCCATGGTTTTCTGTTATCTATAATTAATGCGCTTGTACTATTATCTTGTTGGTGTACATAGCCTTAACTGTTTATGGTTTATTGAAAAGTCTGTAGCTGATAATACCTCTTGTTTACTACCATGATACCCATTGCCTCAATTTTGCCGAGTTCTTTTGAAGGACGAATGCCCCCAAGTTGCCAACGTGCCCTTTCTGACGTAACTAGGGGTATTGAGATGCGGCTACGTTGACACTCTTTAGGAATTACACACTGACACACCGTGAACATAACTCGTCACCACAGAGTGATAGAATGGCATCATGTATTGTTTCTATGCGACACAACCACTGGGATATTCACCGTTACATGTACACCCACGACATTTGTTTACACACCGATTGTAGTACGTCCTGCTATCCAGGCTATCTAATCAACTACAATGGTCTACACATATACTCTTCTAACCCTACTTACAGTCCTGTTAAACCTGGTCGCATGGCGCCTACATTCACAGGCCGGCACCCTCTGCCCACGGCACACCACTCGACTCCGTGCTGTAACATGTCCACCCGCCTGGTCGCGGCAACGATGTTGTCAGCCATCGGTACACGCTTGAACTATCTAGCGTACCCTCAGTTACTTGCCGTCGATGACTCTCGGCGTTTCATCGCCACAGGGGATATTCAGTTCTCAGCCGACACAATTCTCTGCTTTCGTGATCTGTCCGTGATGGCGTCCCAACGCCGACTGACCCCCTTTGTCCGTGGCCCTTCTCGACCCTTCTTATCACGTGGCCTAATCCTTTCAATTCTATTGGCCCTTACGAATACCCACTCCCCCAGTGTATTCTTTTCCTCTGATCGCCCATGACAATTTATCCTATCGTTTCACAGTAATTTACTCAACCAGACTTGACTTAACCCGACTCATGGCAGTCCGAAACATTTCATTTTCTTTGAACATAGAAGCCATAAACAATGTGTGACACGATTTATTGTATGGCATATTTCCCTCCATCTCGTCTCGTCACTTGACGAGATGCAGCGACATATAAAAGGCAAAAAATTGTGCAACAAATTGTTTGAGGCTTCTGTGTTTAAATTCATTTAGGGAATACATTGTTTTGAATTTCATTTCTCATTTGTGTTCATCTTAATAACCTATTTTCTTTACAGTTCTGAGTTCTTGATGAATAGACCTTCTTCTTCCTGTAGTCCATGCCGTATGCAGTTGGTGACCATGTCTGTCCACAGCCTTCTGTCTGGTGTACCGGCGCTCATTTCTGTTACAGACGTTCCTCCATGCCATGATGTCAAACTGTCCAGCATCTACTCTCTTGTTCTCCTCCTGGCTTTAGTCCCCTCCAGCTTTCCCGTTGTGACAACATGCCATAGTTGTCCACTTCTCATGACATGCCCAAAGAAAGTGAATTGTCCTCTTCTTGTGCGAGTTGCTAGTTCTCTTTGTGAGTCTGTCTGAACAACACCTAGAGTAGCACAATGGTTGGGGCATCTTTCAGTCTGTGCTATACATTGACTTTGTGAAACTAGTTATATACGATGATGATGATGATGATGATGATGATGATGATGATGATGATGATGATGATGATGATAAATGCGACGGCAACAACAATAATAATAATAACAATATCATAAACAACAACAAACACAATAACAAAAGTAACAATAACATTAAATCAGCAATAATAAAATAACAAATGCAACAACAAGAACAACAATAGCAAAAGAAAATAATAAAAAACAGTAACAAGAATAACAATAACAGCAGAAACATCAACATCAACAATAACAAAAAACATTCGTAACAACAATCACTATAATAACAACAACAATAACAACAATAATAACATTTATATAATAATAAAATTAATATTAATAATAATAACAGACACAACAACCACAATAATAATAACAAGAATAACAACAATAACACACATGCATATAATACTACTAGTAATAACAGCAACAACAAAAATAACAACAATACTAACAACTTTTTAAGCGCCTGCATTTTCCCCATTGCAACATACGCCTGTGAGACCTGGACACTTACTAAACAAGCTGAACAGCGCATAATTGCCTTTGAATATACATGTTGTAGACGGGTTCTAAGAATATCTTGGATACAGAAAAGAACAAATGCATCCATACGACAAGATCTGAATATTGAAGAAGGTTGGCTACTAAAGACGATAACACAAAAACATTGAAATATTTTGGTCACTTGAAACGTCATGCAAGTTTGGAGAGAACAATAATTGAAGAGTATATGCCCGGGAAGGGAGGAAGATTGAGTCCAAAGAGAAGATGGGCGCAGGATGTGGCAGATGATCTCCAGATGGGTATATCGGATGCGCGACATCTTGCTTATGTCAGAGATTTCCGGAAGGTGGTTATGGGAGCGAGGTTCTGCAAGGGAAATGCTACTGAATAAATGAATATTCACTGATTACAAAATTTGACTGTAAAGTTCGTGTGTATCTATATAACATCAATGAATCAATAACCCGGTGCCGTCTCTACAGTGAAGGTTGGCTGCAATGGATCTCCAACACTGTCTGTATCTCGCCTTGATTGTGCATTCTGTCAGGCTGATGTTCGTCCATTCTTCTTCTTCTTTCGTTCGCCTAAACTATGTCTATAACTGCAATGTTGTCTCTTGTATGAATCTAAGTCTTTTTCAGTTGACTCAGCGGTCCATAGAGTTTATCTTCCACTGTTGTCTCTCTAGGCCAGAAGGTTCGCCTGGATATGTTGTAGTTTGGGCAATCCTGGAGTATGTGCTCTGCTGTCTGCGACGCCAAACCACATGTGCATATGGCTGAGTCACCAATGTTGAATTTTGTATACATGTGGTTGCGTAATCTATTGTGTCCTGTTCTGAGGCGCAGAAGAATGACCTGTTCTGGTCTGTCCATAACGTGGTAGTCGTCTTGAGTAAGGTTTGGTGGCCTTCTGACTGATTTGATCATTCTTTTCTTTTGGTGGTATGTAATAGGCACATCTGGTTGTTCTTCTTGTGCTCCTTCCTTAGCCAATCGATCAGCTCTGTCGTTTCCGGGGATTCCACAGTGGGATGGTATCCACTGTATGGTGATCTTACGTTGATTCTGTCTAATGTTTTCCAGACAAGCGCCT
>JACEFZ010005497.1:0-72046 GCA_014155875.1 Cepaea nemoralis
GGGGGGAGGCAGCCAGGAGATAGATAGATAGATAGATAGATAGATAGATAGATAGATTAGATAGATAGATAGATAGATAGATAGATAGATAGATAGATAAGCAGGCAGTCGGGCGGGCGGACGGACGGACGGACGGACGGATGGATGGATCGATCGATCGATCGATCGATCGATAGATAGATAGATAGATAGATAGATAGATAGATAGATAGATAGATAGATAGATAGATAGATAGATAGATAGATAGATAAGCAGGCAGGCAGGCAGGCTGGCAGGCAGGCAGGCAGGCAGGTAGGCAGATACATAGATAGATAGATAGATGGATAGATAGATAGATAGATAGATAGATAGATAGATAGATAGATAGATAGATAGATAGATAGATAGATAGATAGATAGATAGATAGATAGATAGATAGATAGATAAGCAGGCAGGCAGGCGGGCGGGTGGGTGGGCTGGCAGACAGGCAGGCAGACAGACAGACAGACAGACAGACAGACAGACAGACAGACAGACAGACAGACAGACAGACAGACAGACAGACAGACAGACAGACAGATAGATAGATAGATATATAGATAGATAGATAGATAGATAGATAGATAGATAGATAGGCAGGCAGGCAGGCAAGCGGGCGGGCAGGCAGCCAGGCAGATAGATAGATAGATAGATAGATAGATAGATAGATAGATAGATAGATAGATAGATAGATAGATAGATAGATAGATAGATAGATAGATAGATAGATAGATAAGCAGGCAGTCGGGCGGGCGGACGGACGGACGGACGGACGGATGGATGGATGGATCGATCGATCGATCGATCGATCGATGGATCGATCGATCGATCGATCGATCGATAGATAGATAGATAGATAGATAGATAGATAGATAGATAGATAGATAGATAGATAGATAGATAGATAGATAGATAGATAGATAGATAGATAGATAGATAGATAGATAGATAGATAGATAGATAGATAGATAGATAGATAGATAGATAGATAGATAGATAGATAGATAGATAGATAGATAGATAGATAGATAGATAGATAGATAGATAGATAGATAGATAGATAGATAGATAGATCCCCGCCAGAAGCCGGGCCTTGTCAGCTAATTTATTTATATAATCACGTTTCATGAAAGAACTCCCATTTGGAGACACCTCTGAATCTTCGCGCTGTTTGTTTCAAAACGGAAATCACGTGAAAATTTCAAAATCTGCCGGGCCGTCTCTTGGTGAAGCTGGACGTAATCTCTAAATCGTAATTAATATACCGCATATAAACTAACTTTGAAATCTGCTGTAAAAGCTCCAGAACAAGAAATTTTTTGTTGGGTGGACATAATGATAAGGTTATATACTAAATCTCATCATTTTACCTCAGATGGTTACTGAGATATTGAATTTTATATTGAGGCAACCAAAAAAAAAACACTATAGGAATCAACATACAGCTGAAAGATGTTGATGTTGACCGCAATATCCTGAAACAGGATGGAAACGCCGGGGGGGGGGGGGGGGGGGGGGGGGGGGGGGGGGGGGGGAATCGTGAAAGAAGACTTGCAACTTCTGGGGAGACAACAGCGTCAGTTGGAGTTAAGAAGCAAATATTGACGGGCACTTTTATCAAACATGGGAACTCTCATCTCATCTCATCATGTTCCTCTTGTACCTTGCGGTGTTGAGGTGAAGTATAAACAGCGGGAGAGTGCCTGATTATGGGCTTCATGTATCGATATTCACATGGACTCTGCTATTCCCTCCGTCCATTGTTTACGTGGTTGACCTCTTCCTCTGCTTCCCTCTGGTCTGTAAATCATTGCTTGTTGTGGTATACTGTTAGTTGGTAACCTACTTGCATGGCCAAACCATTTGATTTGCTGCCTTCTAATAAAATCTAGCGCTTCTATAACCCCAACTTTAGTTCTGATTTCTTCATTTCTGATCTTATCTCTTCTTGATACATTGAGTATTCTTTTCAGGAATCTTATTTCTGTTGTTGTAATTTTTCTTTTCTCTTTTTCTGTCATTGTCCAGGTTTGGCATTGGCAGCATAGAGTTGGTAGGAAGATTGTGTTGTATTTCTTAGTAACTATTAACATATGTTTTTTTGTTTTTTTTTTATTTAGTGTCGGTGCCATTTGTCCAATGAGTTGATTTGCCTTTTTGCATCTAATTTCTATATAGTATTCTGATTTGCCATTTGATGATATTATATTTCCTAGGTACTTGAAACTCTTTACATGTTTCAGGGGATGTTAGTTTCGGAAAATTGTTTTTTGTTTCTTCTTCTTTAGTTATAGTCATTACCTCTGTTTTACTTTGCTAATTTTCATGTTCCTTACACAGTTAGCTTAGACTGTTCATGTGGTCTTATAATTCAGCTTCTGATTTTGCTATTAGTGTTTGGTCGTCAGCAAACTGATATACGACGGCATAAGGGACAACAGCGTCAGTTGGAGTTAAGAAGCAAATGTTGACGAGCACTGATATCTGACATGAGAACAACCACAGATATACGACGGCACAAGAGACAATAGACAAATGTAA
The DNA here is from genome assembly GCA_014155875.1 of Cepaea nemoralis. Taxonomy (NCBI): domain Eukaryota; kingdom Metazoa; phylum Mollusca; class Gastropoda; order Stylommatophora; family Helicidae; genus Cepaea; species Cepaea nemoralis. Next base: position 2,562 of record JACEFZ010005497.1, read on the forward strand.
GAGCTGAAGGGAGACTGGGATTCGAACCTATCACCATCAATTATGTCATTAATTCTACGCTGCGAAGTAGTCATTGCCGTCTTCCTGGCGCTCCGGAGATCATAGGTTCGATTCCGGTCACGTCGTTCTGTTCACGAGTGCAATGTTCTCGGATACTGCTCGGGGTGTCGCTGGAGCTGCGGAGTTGGTGCTATGTGCGCCGCTGTCGGCAGGCCGTCCTGCTGGAAGAGGCCGAGCCTTGTGAGATAACATCTAGTGCAATGAAGTCTATCATCTTGTCTTTACCAATCTTTTGCTTAACGTCTTCCCCGGGCTGTTGGTGAAGACATCAGAATAAGGCTTCAGTATTGGTTTCATGCTTCTGCCAGGCGGTATTCTAGCCACAGCTTGCTGTTGTCTGTCCTTTAATGTTCTGCCCATAGTTTGCCGTTGTATGTCCATTGATGTTCTGCCCATAGTTTGCCGTTGTATGTCCATTGATGTTCTGCCCATAGTTTGCTGTTGTCTGTCCCTTAATGTTCTGCCCATAGTTTGCCGTTGTATGTCCATTGATGTCCTGAGTATAGATTGTTGTTGTCTGTCCATTAATGTCCTGACCATAGCTGGCTGTTGTCTGTCCATCTGTTTCGCTGACGTCCTCTAGTTCTTTTGCCTTGAACTCTTACCTCGTCTGTTTGCTGCAACTCCAGTTATTAGGTACAGATCCACACCCATTCCCACCCCCAGCAATAAAAGAATCTACCCCTCTGTACGCCACATCTAATTGCATTTACCAGTTCACATGCAGGTGCGAGTCTACCTACATTGATAGAACCGAGAGGCAGTTACACACCAGGATTGTTGAACATATACCAAACTGGTTTGACAAGAAACTACACACAAGTGATGGGATCATGGGAAGCGTGACACACTACAATTATAAACTTCCGGCGTCGTCCATTGCACGTCATATCTTGGAAACCGGTCATGTCATTGATAGAGACAGCGATTTTCGCGTGTTGTTTCATACACAAAATAGTCGTTTGTTAAAGTTTGCAGAAGTGATAATGATCCATCTGCACAAGCCAATTTTGTGCAAACAGAAAGACATGATAGTCAATTTAAAATTACCATGGTAAACAACTGATATTACTGTGTGAACATGTGTATATTTCAGCTTGAACGATGAATTTAATTATTTTACTCTACGTTGTGTGACATCTGCAGTAAGTACCTGACGAGATGCAGCGAAATGTGCCAGGCAATAAATCGTACTATATATGGTTTGTGTCTTTGTTATTCAAAACCTGATCTCTGTTTTTTTATCTGTAATCTCTTTTTTTTGTGGTTTCATATCTAGTTGTTTCATGACTTCCCAGTATATTTTTTGTTCACGAACCCAGCACTCAACAAACCAATGATCATAATGTTTACTGCCTTGTGTTTTCTTGCTATCACTAGTCCGCCTGAACTGTCTGTGTGTGCATTCTGTCAGCTCACATGACTGTCAAATATGCACACTAGGCCTTGACATGAATGACACAAGTCACCTTGACATAGAAGGCCTGAATCAGAACGTGAAATAGACATTGTGTGTGTGTGCGCACACACAAACGCGTGATGCGTGGGAAGTGAGCGACTTGGTGTTAGATAACTTTCCAGTGAACACATGATTTGCTCAACACCGCCCTATTCAGAAACTAGCTTAACTCTTTATGTGTCTGAAATTTACTATTATAACGCTTAATGAACCATGTTCCAGAACTTTGCGCCTTATTTCTAAGCGTTTGTGATGAGAGGTCAGAATTAACGACATTATTCCCTGTTTACGTAGGCAGAAATCAACACCCCTGAGATGAGATTCTTGAGGAGAGCTGCCAACTTAAATATACGAGACCGAATAAGAAATGTTGTTATCAGACAGACAGTGGGATCTACACCTTGTGCCACATTTATTGAAAGACACAAGATCAAATGGTTGGCCATCTCGTCAGAATGCAACACCATCAACTACCGGCACTGGCCTGATATCAAAGAAGATCAACGATAGCAAGAGGATGTCCAAGGAGAACATGGATTGACGACATCAAAGGCATAGTACAATTATACGCAATGACAGTATCTTATGCCACCATCGGGCGCTGGAGCCCCAACTATCCTTCCCCACAAGGCTTAACGGCAGATGTGCAACATGATGATGATGATGATGATGATGATGATGATGATGATGATGATGATGATGATGATGATGACCTTTTTGTTATGATGTAAACAAGACGACATATGTTGTGTGGTGATAAGTGAAGCGCACCATTACAGTGCTCCGACACACCGAGTCGATGTTTGAAATCAGCTGCGCAGATTTTGGAAACAGATCGCTTGGCATTGGTTTCGATAGTATGAGTGTCGGTCAATCAGAAAGCATTGGCAAGCTACTAAACGTAAAATTGCCTAGTAATGGAGACTAATGGTCTCTGTACACATGTGACAAGTGGTCTCTCTATCCATGTGACTAGTGGTCTCTCTATCCATGTGACTAGTGGTCTCTCTATCCATGTGACTAATGGTCTCTCTATCCATGTGACTAATGGTCTCTCTATCCAGGTGACTAATGGTCTCTCTATCCATGTGACTAATGGTCTCTCTATCCATGTGACTAGTGGTCTCTCTATCCATGTGACTAATGGTCTCTCTATCCTTGTGACTAGTGGTCTTTCTATCCATGTGACTAATTGTCTCTCTATCCATGTGACTAGTGGTCTCTCTATCCATGTGACTAATGGTCTCTCTATCCATGTGACTAATGGTCTGTGTGGACATCTGACAGGAGGTCTGTCTACCAATGTAGCTAAAATGTAGAGTATCCATTTGTCTAAAGATCATTCTGTTTGTTTGTCTAATGATCTATCTATCCATCAGGCTAAGACCTATCTATTCTGTCCATCGTTCCGGTGCGAGTTCGTAAACTGACTTGCACTTGGACATACGCCTGTTTGTATTTGTATTTCCTTTCTCCAGTGTGTTTCCTGCAGGCACTTGAACTTGCCTATCTACAACCTGTCAGAGCAGCCGCGTCAACACCCCCGCCCAGCATCCCGTGCGCCGTGCACTTTTCTCTAATGAGATAACTCAGCAGACGACTGAAATCCAAAACAAACGCCTACGCCTCCGTGACGCCATGTTTTAAAATGCGCCTGCACTAGCCTGTTAAAGGCATTTGGGGAAAAACAAACATGAATACACAGGCCGACGTGCCAAAGTCGCCGAGCAAGAAGGAAAACTATTCATTAGGGAAGCTGATTGAACCAATCCAGTGTTGAACCGCGGCTCAAAGGAAGTCATTATCATCAAGAACTCCCCGCTGGCTGTCTGACCGACCTCCTCCGCAAACATGAACACGGTTCTTGTTTATTTTTTGAAAAATAAAGAAGGGTCTATGTTTGTTACAGGGTCTTGGTTATTCTGATTCATTATGCGTAGTTTTTTTCTGTAGGTTTCTCAGCAGCCGTGTGCAAACATTCCAGAGTAGACCGTTCAGAGAGTGTGCCAACATTCCAGAGTAGACCGTCCAGAGAGTGTGCCAACATTCCAGACTAGACCGCCCAGAGAGTGTGCCAACATTCCAGACTAGACCGTCCAGAGAGTGTGCCAACATTTCAGAGTAGACCGTCCAGAGAGTGTGCCAACATTCCAGACTAGACCGTCCAGAGAGTGTGCCAACATTCCAGAGTAGACCTTCCAGAGAGTGTGCCAACATTCCAGAGTAGACCGTCCAGAGAGTGTGCCAACATTACAGAGTAGACCGTCCAGAGAGTGTGCCAACATTTCAGAGTAGACCGTCCAGAGAGTGTGCCAACATTTCAGAGTAGACCGTCCAGAGAGTGTGCCAACATTCCAGTGAATGTCCTTCTAGTCCTGGGAACCAATATTGTTTGAGCCAGTCCGCCTCCGTTCTACTTCTCCCGCTGGTGCTAGGTCAGGAGGAAACACCATTCGTCGTGAACCATTATCTGGTATTTTCATGTACTTTGTGATGCTTATATTATACAATTCGTTGTTCAGCTGTCTACCATTTCCCCATATATATTTCTGAGTTTTCCTTTGCTTCTCTTTTCAACATTCTTTTCACTTAAGGCATTGACCTCTGATCTCTCATGGTTTCAGCTCAAGTAAATCGCCACGTGCTCATTCTCGTCACTGGATGACGGAGACATTGCCAGTTTGTTTGTGTGTTTGTTTGTTTGGTTGTTTGTCTGTTGTTATTTGGAGGGTGGATGTGTAATAAATGGAGGCAAGGTAGAATAATGATTAATCCTCTGACCTGCCAAGACAATGTGGTCCGAGTTCAGTCCCCAGCAGGAGCAGAACCATCTGTCCGACCTTGCGTCACGTAGGTCGAACCAGCCTCATAAACATATATACAGTACCTGACAACTGACCTAATATTCTGAGCATTGTCTGGGGTAGGCAGGCGGCGAGGAAGGGAACTGGTCAACTATAACAGAATTTGAACTTAAATTTTTCAGTTACGTTATGGAACCATCCCCGATTCTGAATACCCCGGGTAGCTGAACATCTTAACTCATCAACTGTATCACCTCCGTTATGACAAGTGATACGGGCAGAAAATACGACAATGCAATAGTGGAACGTGAGTGGGGGTGAGTGTTTGATATACATATTAGTGTGTGTGTGTGTGTGTGTGTGTGTGTGTGTGTGTGTGTGTGTGTGTGTGTGTGCCATGGTTTCGGAGTGGCTAGCATGCTTCACTGTTGGCTCTGGGGTCATGTGTTCAAATCCTCATCTAGGCGGACTTTCAAATGTTTACACGAACGTCCAGGTCGACCCAGCCTAGCATGGACCTGACAATGTCATCTGACGCCAGTGTCGGCCGCCGTGATATTGCCTGTATCACCCACGCCAGTGTCGGCCGCCGTGATATTGTCCAGTGTCGGCCGCCGTGATATTGTCCAGTGTCGGCCGCCGTGATATTGTCCAGTGTCGGCCGCCGTGATATTGCCCGTATCACCCACGCCAGTGTCGGCCGCCGTGATATTGTCCAGTGTCGGCCGCCGTGATATTGTCCAGTGTCGGCCGCCGTGATATTGTCCAGTGTCGGCCGCCGTGATATTGTCCAGTGTCGGCCGACGTGATATTGTCCAGTGTCGGCCGCCGTGATATTGTCCGTATCACACACCCAGGCTCGACTAGTTAATGTGGGGCTAGCACACATACTTGATACCCCTCCACCAACAGGGTCCTGTACTGCCAGGTGTGTGTGTGTGTGTGTGTGTGTGTGTGTGTGTGTGTGTGTGTGTGTGTGTGTGTGTGTGTGTTCTAGCAATCCTTTCTGTTATAGAAAGTGTTCCCTAGCAGCCCGTTCATTTATAGGATGTATGTTCTAACTCTTCCTCACTTTAATCCAAGTCATCGCGCAAGTCATTCTTCATCCGCCAAAATAGGCCTTATCAGCCATCTTAGAACCCACGGCTCCATACCTTCAACCCCACTGGATGAAATGAATGGTCATCATCATTCTTGATGGACAAACAACAAAAACAGGATGTATGTTCTAGCATCCCAACCTGTAATAGAATACGTGTTCTTGTGTTTGATTCTCTTATGTAACATGTTTTATAGCACCCCGCAATGTTATACAGAACATGTGTTCTAGCACTTCTTCCAGTTATAGAACATGTGTTCTAGCACTTCTTCCTATTATAGAGCATGTGTTTTAGCACTCTTTGCAGTTAAAGAACATGTGTTCTAGCAGTTCTTCCATTTATAGAACATGTTTTATAGCACCCTACTGTATTTTGATCATATATTATTCCGCCATTTTATAGAACAAGTATTCTAACATGATGTCATATTATAGAAGACATGTTCTAGTATTCCGTACTATTATAGAATACGGGTTCCAGTATTAGATTCTCTTGTAGAACATAGCTTATAGCATCCCGTGTTGTAGAACCTGTATTTTACCACTTCTTCCAGTTATGAAACATGTGTTCTAGCACTCCTTCCCGTTAAAGACCAAGTGTTCTAGTATTCTATCTTCTTATAGAACATGTGTTCTAGTATTCCATTCTCTTATAGAACATGTATTCTAGTATTCCATTCTCTTATAGAACATGTGTTCTAGTATTCCATTCTCTTATAGAACATGTGGTCTAGTATTTCATCTTTTTATAGAACGTGTACTCTAGTATTCCATCCTGTTATAGAACATGTGTTCTAGTATTCCATTATAATGTAAAACATGTGTTCTATCAAACCATCTTATTACAGAACATGTGATCTACCACCCCCACCGCACTCCTGAATACTCCACAAGTGTGAAATAGAGGTAAATACGAGAGTCTGCTGGAAAAGCCACCGCCCATGTGGGAACAGATACTAGGCAGTTGACAACCCATTCTACTTTCTCCGGCGAATTTAACATACATTTGATTGATTAGGGTTACCCAAGAAACAACAACTGACAAGAAACATCGAACGTTTCGGCCCAAGTATTTGTCAGTCACCAGTGTGGACTGGATTCCCGGCTGGAGATCAGTCATCATAGTTTAGAGTAGTCATACAGAGTCCAGTAGAGCGCAGATTTTGTGAAGTAGAATTCAGTCTACTAACCCATATTTTGGGGGAGTAGAATTCAATCTACTAACCCAGATTTTTGGGGAGTAGAATTCTGTTTACTAATGCAGAGTTTAGTGAGTAGAATTTAAAGATACTAGTTGTTACATCAGGGTAACTTGCCCCCGACACATTGTAATAATCTCCGAGGCCAAATAAAACTTATAACAATGTATAAGCTGCAAACATGAATACACAAATAAAACAAGACTTTAAATGGATATGGACGAAATGAGATTCGTGGTATGATTCTTTAACTGCATGAATGGTTTGGTCAGATAAACATGGGATGTTTGAAGTATAGCAAACATAGTACAATCCGGCCACAAGCCTTCAAAGTCATAGTTCACAAACGAGTTGTAGATATGTACAGTTGACAATAGTGGCACCTTACAGACCAAAGTATGTGAGTTGAAATTTGGCAAAAATTCCATCACAATGCCTGGGCAGAACTTCAGAGAACATATGGTGCACAAACGACATGTTCCCTCTCTAGGCCTTGCCCTGTCTGGTCCAGAGGAATGGGTAACCAATACGTCTGGGACAGGGTAGGCTGCAGACGCTGGCGGATCAGCGTCAAACCTCCGAGACCTCGCCTCCACGAGCAGGAGGCGAGTGGTGGCCAGACCCTGGCACCCAAGGGACCCGACTTAGAGGCGTTCAGCCAAGTCCCACAGGTGAGGGCCTCGTACGTGAAAAGTCCAGGTACAGTTGACAATAGCATGGGCAATATTCTCAATATCAGACCGGCCACGTCTACTTCAAAGAATGTTTGCTGGTACCGATTTTATGCTGAGTCAATCTTTATTTTGTAAATCATGGCCCTATTAAAGATCAAATACATGGTCACCGGGTGGCAGATTAGCGTGCTAGCCAATACTCTGTTGCGGTGCTCAATTGCCCACGTTTAAAAAGTTGGTTGCATATCTTTTACAGGACGTCGCAGTCAATCCCAGCACTTTTGGCTGTTTGTGATCTCTTGGCAAGTTTACGTTCAGTAGTTTGCCATTGCTTTCTGAACAACCGGCACTCTTACTATTTTATTTTTTTAAAAACCTCAATACAAGGCGGGCTGCCAAATCAGATGTGTTTCGAACGCGGGTATGCGGGATTACGAACTGCGTCTGTAGTCCCTTCGTGACGGAGCCGGTCCACGAGCGAAGACAAATCACCCGTGAATGTGTTTATCTGAGTACATTGCCGACGTCTGTGGCTTAGTGGATAATGAAGCGCAGTTTCACGATGCTCCAAAATAGCCATTCCCACTGTCTACTGCAGCAGTCATTACTGTCTCCTGTAGCAGTCTCACTGTCTCCTGTAGCAGTCTCACTGTCTCATGTAGCAGTCTCACTGTCTCATGTAGCAGTCTTAGTGTCTCCTGTAGCAGTCTCACAGACTCCTGTAGGAGTCTCACCGTCTCCTGTAGCAGTCTTACTGTCTCCTGTAGCAGTCTCACTGTCTCCTGTAGCAGTCTCACTGTCTCCTGTAGCAGTCTCACTGTCTCATGTAGCAGTCTCACAGACTCCTGTAGCAGTCTCACTGTCTCATGTAGCAGTCTCACCGTCTCATGTAGCAGTCTTACTGTCTCCTGTAGCAGTCTCACAGACTCCTGTAGGAGTCTCACCGTCTCCTGTAGCAGTCTTACTGTCTCCTGTAGCAGTCTTACTGTATCCTGTAGCAGTCTCACTGTCTCCTGTAGCAGTCTTACTGTCTCATGTAGCAGTCTCACTGTCTCCTGTAGCAGTCTTACTGTCTCCTGTAGCAGTCTTACTGTCTCCTGTAGCAGTCTCACTGTCTCCTGTAGCAGTCTTACTGTCTCCTGTAGCAGTCTCACTGTCTAATGTAGCAGTCTTACTGTCTCATGTAGCAGTCTCACTGTCTCCTGTAGCAGTCTTACAGTTTCCTGTAGCAGTCTCACTGTCTCATGTAGCAGTCTTACTGTCTCATGTAGCAGTCTCACTGTCTCATGTAGCAGTCTCACTGTCTCCTGTAGCAGTCTCACTGTCTCTGTAGTAGTCTCACTGTCTCCTGTAGCAGTCTCACTGTCTCCTGTAGCAGTCTCACTGTCTCCTGTAGCAGTCTTACTGTCTCCTGTAGCAGTCTCACTGTCTCCTGTAGCAGTCTCACTGTCTCATGTAGCAGTCTCACTGTCTCCTGTAGCAGTCTCACTGTCTCCTGTAGCAGTCTCATTGTCTCATGTAGCAGTCTCACTGTCTCATGTAGCAGTCTCACTGTCTCCTGTAGCAGTCTCACTGTCTCATGTAGCAGTCTCACTGTCTCATGTAGCAGTCTCACTGTCTCATGTAGCAGTCTCACTGTCTCATGTAGCAGTCTCACTGTCTCATGTAGCAGTCTCACTGTCTCATGTAGCAGTCTCACTGTCTCATGTAGCAGTCTCACTGTCTCATGTAGCAGTCTCACTGTCTCATGTAGCAGTCTCACTGTCTCATGTAGCAGTCTCACTGTCTCATGTAGCAGTCTCACTGTCTCATGTAGCAGTCTCACTGTCTCATGTAGCAGTCTCACTGTCTCATGTAGCAGTCTCACTGTCTCATGTAGCAGTCTCACTGTCTCATGTAGCAGTCCTCACTGTCTCATGTAGCAGTCTCACTGTCTCATGTAGCAGTCTCACTGTCTCATGTAGCAGTCTCACTGTCTCATGTAGCAGTCTCACTGTCTCATGTAGCAGTCTCACTGTCTCATGTAGCAGTCTCACTGTCTCATGTAGCAGTCTCACTGTCTCATGTAGCAGTCTCACTGTCTCATGTAGCAGTCTCACTGTCTCATGTAGCAGTCTCACAGTCTCCTGTAGCAGTCTCACTGTCTCATGTAGCAGTCTCACTGTCTCATGTAGCAGTCTCACTGTCTCATGTAGCAGTCTCACTGTCTCATGTAGCAGTCTCACTGTCTCATGTAGCAGTCTCACTGTCTCCTGTAGCAGTCTCACTGTCTCCTGTAGTAGTCGCACTGTCTCATGTAGTAGTCTCACTGTCTTATGTAGTAGTCTCACTGTCTCCTGTATTAGTCTCACTGTCTCCTGTAGCAGTCTCACTGTCTCCTGTAGTAGTCTCACTGTCTCCTGTAGCAGTCTCACTGTCTCCTTTAGTAGTCTCACTGTCTCCTGTAGCAGTCTCACTGTCTCCTGTAGCAGTCTCATTGTCTCCTGTAGCAGTCTCATTGTCTCCTGTAGCAGTCTCATTGTCTCCTGTAGCAGTCTCACTGTCTCATGTAGCAGTCTCATTGTCTCCTGTAGCAGTCTCACTGTCTCATGTAGCAGTTCAGTTCAGGTCAGTTGCGGTTCCAACATCACAGCAACGGGTCGTCCCCATTATGCTCCGTTCCTGTGTCAGTGAATATCACATAAAATGTTCCTCACTGCCCCATGTGAAAAGTGGAAAAGACAGGAGTCTCGACAATCAACAGCACTCTCGGGCAGACTGTGCATAATGCCGCCACCAGAATGTCACCACAAAAGTTCTCCAGGAAACTTTAATCCTTGATGGAAGTAGCAGTTACTTTCCCAACCAGATGTTCAACTACAAAGTCTCGATGTTTCTAAATGTCGGTGTTCCGTTTGTAGATGTTTTCTAGCCAGCCACGCCACTTTATCTCCGAAATGCAGTTCACGCAACAAAACAACCTCGGACAGATGTAAAAACGTTCACTGTACAAAATGCCGTCGCCAGAATGGCAACACAAAAGTCCTCTACGAAATATGCAGTTCATCCTTGATGGAAGTGGCAGTCACTATCTCAACCAGCTGCTAGCCAACAGTCTCGATATTTCTAGATGTTATTGTTCCGTTTCTAGATGTTTTCTAGCCAGCTACGCCATTTTTTCTCCCAAATGCAGTTCACGCGGCAAAACAACTTCGAAAATATGTTTTAAAAAACACCGGGTGGCAGATTAGCGTGCTAGCCAATACTCTGTTGCGGTGCTCAATTGCCCACGTTAAAAAAGTTGGTTGCATATCTTTTACAGGACGTCGCAGTCAATCCCAGCACTTTTGGCTGTTTGTGATCTCTTGGCAAGTTTACGTTCAGTAGTTTGCCATTGCTTTCTGAACAACCGGCACTCTTACTATTTTATTTTTTTAAAAACCTCAATACAAGGCGGGCTGCCAAATCAGATGTGTTTCGAACGCGGGTATGCGGGATTACGAACTGCGTCTGTAGTCCCTTCGTGACGGAGCCGGTCCACGAGCGAAGACAAATCACCCGTGAATGTGTTTATCTGAGTACATTGCCGACGTCTGTGGCTTAGTGGATAATGAAGCGCAGTTTCACGATGCTCCAAAATAGCCATTCCCACTGTCTACTGCAGCAGTCATACTGTCTCCTGTAGCAGTCTCACTGTCTCCTGTAGCAGTCTCACTGTCTCATGTAGCAGTCTCACTGTCTCATGTAGCAGTCTTAGTGTCTCCTGTAGCAGTCTCACAGACTCCTGTAGGAGTCTCACCGTCTCCTGTAGCAGTCTTACTGTCTCCTGTAGCAGTCTCACTGTCTCCTGTAGCAGTCTCACTGTCTCCTGTAGCAGTCTCACTGTCTCATGTAGCAGTCTCACAGACTCCTGTAGCAGTCTCACTGTCTCATGTAGCAGTTCAGTTCAGGTCAGTTGCGGTTCCAACATCACAGCAACGGGTCGTCCCCATTATGCTCCGTTCCTGTGTCAGTGAATATCACATAAAATGTTCCTCACTGCCCCATGTGAAAAGTGGAAAAGACAGGAGTCTCGACAATCAACAGCACTCTCGGGCAGACTGTGCATAATGCCGCCACCAGAATGTCACCACAAAAGTTCTCCAGGAAACTTTAATCCTTGATGGAAGTAGCAGTTACTTTCCCAACCAGATGTTCAACTACAAAGTCTCGATGTTTCTAAATGTCGGTGTTCCGTTTGTAGATGTTTTCTAGCCAGCCACGCCACTTTATCTCCGAAATGCAGTTCACGCAACAAAACAACCTCGGACAGATGTAAAAACGTTCACTGTACAAAATGCCGTCGCCAGAATGGCAACACAAAAGTCCTCTACGAAATATGCAGTTCATCCTTGATGGAAGTGGCAGTCACTATCTCAACCAGCTGCTAGCCAACAGTCTCGATATTTCTAGATGTTATTGTTCCGTTTCTAGATGTTTTCTAGCCAGCTACGCCATTTTTTCTCCCAAATGCAGTTCACGCGGCAAAACAACTTCGAAAATATGTTTTAAAAAAAATTTTAAAAATTCACTGTACATTATGCCGTTGCCTGTATTCCAACACAAACGTCCTCACCGATAATACAGTTTATCATCGATGGAAACGGCAGTCATTAGAAAACAACCCCCCCCCCCCCCCACCCAAAACAAAACAGGTCACTTCTGCGTGGTAGTATACAATGTTGTAGCTAAACCTTAAATCAAGAGCAGCACCTTTATTTTTTACTATATAAAAAGTCTACCACCGCAAGCAAAACGTCACAAAACTATACTATGAGCATTAGATGTAGTGGGTGATGCTTAAAAAATATCATCCACTGATTGATGCTGTGTTAGGGTTACAGTGCTTTTTGTGTATCTTTTTTTGTCTTTTTCCTTCATCTGTATTGCGTCGGGCATAAACACTATCATCATTCCATTGGTGCTGTGTAAGGCTTAGGGTTACAGTGCATTTCCTCGGGGTGGTCTAGGGGATGAGCGGGTGTGGGTTCGGGAGCGCAGGGGTGGGGCGCGGTTGTCGCCGTGTGGGGCAGGACTAGGCAGTTTGAACCTCGGGTCGTGACGGGTATCATATGAAAAAACATATAAGTAAGAATGTAAATATGGCAGGTATATGATCTATAGACGTCGTAGTGGCTTGGTCACTATCATCATACGGGTTACAAATGAAAACCTTAACAAGTAAAAGTGGCCGATATTATTGATTGTAGCGGGTATGGCTTAATGAAATTCATTGGTAAGGGGTGGGTAGCGGTTATTAGTGATCTGTAGAGGGTCACAGTGGCTTGTTAACTATCATCATAGGGTTACAAATGAAACCCTTAAGAGGTATAGATGGCCGATATTACTGATTGTAGCGGGTGTAGCTTTGTGAAATTCGTTGGTAAGGCGTGGGTGAGAGGAGGGGTAGCTAGATAAGTGCTCCTGATCGTTATTGGGGGTGAACGAGTGGTGGAGTGTTTTGATAAATACATCCGGTTCTTGCTAAGAGCCGGAGGAGGGGCTAGATAAAGAATCTCGATCAATGGTAAAGAGTTGGTGAGTTGAGGAAAGGCTAGATAGGTGCTTCTGATCAATGTTAAGGGGTGGTCGAGTGGAGGGGTGGCTAGATAAATACGTCCGTTCCTTGAAAATGGCCGGAGGTTGAGTCTCATATTAAAGTCTAAAGACTTGAACTCATAGTTGGCTTAGCTGAGGGTGACTGCCTGGGTAACTCATCACGGGGCTATGTCGGTGGGTGTGAACGTACGTGAACATGTTCAGACATGCCTTTGAAAAAAAAAACTGAGGATAACTCAGAGTGTATGATTGCAGTAAACCTGTTTGAGCATGGTTAGACATATTTTCTATGTTGCATCAGCCGCACAGTCTGCATAAAAAGGACCGCAAATGCGGGCTAAAGACTTGGCTACTGACTCATCCGACCAAAGATGGCGCTGCATCCGGCCTCGTGTCTATTGGGATACATCCGAAACACGTGGCTAAAACGAGTCAAAGAGGGCGCTGCATCCGGTCATGTGTCTAATGCGATACAACCGAATCCCGTGACTAAAGCCGGTCAAAGATGGCGCTGCATCCAATCGTACCATAAAAATACACCCGAGACACGTGGTTAAGAGGGATACTGCAGAAAATCTGTCGATTGTCGAACCAGGGGACCTAACTCATGATTATCACCATGTATAGGAGTGATGCCACTACATCATCAACATGACATCTGAAGGCTAAAACGTTCGCCCTTCTCTCTCTATTCTATATCCGTTATGGTGGTGCACCGACTAACACCAAAGAACATCCCACCCTCAATAGACATAAGACACTTTTGAATGTAGTGTACACAACTATAACCAAGTCATCACATTGGCCGACTAAGCCTTTCTCATAGTCACAGTGCAGAGATGTGATCACCTACGTCAGTCGAGGAAGACATGCATTTTACTTAACAACTAGAGGGGCATACAGCGACGAGTGGCTAGCGCAATCTATCAGCTGTATAATATTACACACGAACACAACAAACTATCCCGACTCAACCTTAGGTGTCTCATGTAACATGACTTGTCACGTGTCCACTGTCCTAACCAGCGACGGTAGCACGACTCAGAGCAAGCATTTTACACGTTCACTACCTCTCTATGTGTCTATTCGGGACTTTGCATCTTTCCATAGAAACACATTTCCAAGATCAGTATATGTTCTTCAACGAGGGTGCTCATTGCCCCGTATCACATCCAGACAAAAGTGCACTTGACAAGTCAAATAAGAAAATATGTTAGCCAAATGGAAAAATATAGGTCAAACTTATAAATATATCCACCAAACTTATGAAAAGTAGGAAAAGCTGTTACCCAAAAGGAAAAATTTGGCCACATTTCAACCAAACTTATGAAAAGTAGGAAAATTGTCAGCCAAATGGGAAAAGGATAGACCAAACTTATAAATATCTCAACCAAACTATGAAAACTAGGAAACTTTGTTACCCAAAAAGGAAAAAACCTAGGTCAAGTAGGAAAATTTGTTAGCTAAATGTGAAAAATGTCGGCCAAATACATAAATACCTCATCTACATTTATGAAAACTAGGAAAATATGTTAGCCAAATAGGGAAAATATTGGCTAGGTAGGAAAATGTGTAGGCCAAAAGTGAAAAAAAAAATATCAGCCAGAGAGAGAGAGAGAGAGAAACAGCTCGTCCAGACTTATAAAAAGTAGGAAAATATATCAACCAAGGGGGAAAAGGTCGGCCAAATACAGAATTATCTCAACTAAATTATGAAAACTAGAAAACTTTGTTAACCAAAATGTGAAAGATACTGACCAAGTAGAAAATGTGTTAGTCAAAGAGGAAAAATATTGACCAAGTAACGGAATACATCGTTCAATCTTATGAAAAGTAGCAAACTTTGTTAACGAAATGTGAAAAAAATATCAACAAAATTCAGAAATATCTCACTCAAACTTATGAAAAGCAGGAAACGTTGTTACCCAAATGGAAAAAAACTTAGGTCAAGTAGGAAAATTTGTTAGCCAAATGTGAAAAATGTCGGTCAAATACAGAAATAGCTCGCCCACACTTATGAAAACTAGGGGAATTTGTTAGCCAAATAGGAGAAATATTGGCCAAGTAGGACAATTTGATAGCCAAATGTGAAAAAGAAATATCACCCAAAGAGAAAAATATCTCGTCCAGACTTATAAAAAGTAGGAAAATGTGTCAATCAATTTGGAAATATGTCGGCCGAATACAGAAATATCTCAACCAAAGATATAAAAAGAAAGAAAAGTTGTCAACCAAATGGGAAAAAGTTAGACCAAAAACATAAACATCTTAACCAAACAATGAAAAGTAGGAATCTTTGTTAGCCAAAGGGAAAAAACCTTGGTCGAGTAGAAAATCGGTTAGCCAAATGTGAAAAATTTCGGCCAAATACAGAAATAGCTCGTCCACACTTATGAAAACTAGGAAAATGTGTTAGCACATAGGAAATATATTAGCCAAGTTGGACAATTTGAAAACCAAAGGTGAAAAAATATCACCAAAAGAGAGAAATATCTCGTCCAGACATATTTAAAGCAGGAAAATGTTGTCAACCAAATTAGAAAAATGTCGGCCAAATACAGAACTATCTCAGCCAAACGTATAAAAATTAGAAAAATTGTTACCCAAACGGGAAAGATATTGACCAAGTAGGAAATGGTGTTAGTCAAAGAGGAAAAATATTGACCAAGTAACGAAATACATCCCTCAAACTTATGAAAAGTAGGAAACTTAGTTAACCAAATGTAAAAAAAAAAAAAAAAAATAAATCAGCCAAAGAGAGAAATATCTCACCCAAACTTATAAAAAGAAGGAAAATTTGTCAACCACATGGGGAAAAGTTTGGCCAAAGGTCAGCCAAACTTATAAATACGGCAACCAAATATCGAAATAGCTCATCCAAATTTATGAAAACTAGGAAAATATGTTACTCAAATGGGGAAAATATGGGTCAAGTGGGAAAATGTGTTAACCAAAGGATAAAAATATGGCACACGTAACGAAATATCTCAACCAAACTTATAAAAATTAGGAAAATATGTCAACCAAATGGGAACAATGTCGGTCAAAGACAGAAATTTGTCAACCAAACGCATGAAAAGTATTAACATTTGTTAGCAAAATGGGGAAAATATTGGTCAAGTAAAGAAATAGCGTGGCCAAACTTATACATGTAGGAAAATTTGTTAACCAAATGGGAACTATCTTGGTCAAGTATGAAAGTTTGTTCACTAAATGTGAAAACATTCTCGCCCAAAGAGAAATATTTCAACTAAACTTATAAAAATAGAAAAATTTGTCAGCCAAATGGGCAAAACGTCGCCCAAATACAGAAATACCTCAACCAAACTTTAAAAAACGAGGAAAACATGTTGGTCAAATATAGAAAGATCTCGATCACACTTATAAGATATGGGAACATATTTTTTAGCAGAAGGGGAACAATATTGATCTAACTAAGAAATATGTCGACCGAAGTAAGAAAATACGTTAACCTATAGTGAAACATTGTGACTAAAGTTCAACCAAACTTATAAATAGCTCACAAAACTTATAAAAAGTAGGAAAAGTTGTTAACCGAATGTGAAAAGCTTGGCCAAATTTCAACCCAACTTATGAAACGTAGGAAAATTTGTTAACCAAAGGTGAAACGTTTGACCAAATTTCAACCACACTTATAAAAAGGAGGAAACTTTCTTAACCAAATGTGACAATTTTGATCATGTAAAGAAATATTTCATCCAAAATTATGAAAAGTAGAAAATTTTGTTACTTAGAGATAATCGTCTGTCCCCTATGCAAACAGCAGCTGTATTTCAGAAAATTAACAGTATCTTACGCAATAATAACTATCATTAAATGAAAACAATATTCAACAATAAAATTGTACACAAATTAACAATTATATTTCTCTTTATTGTTTCCAATCTTAATGTTTCATGTAGAAGTTCCTCTACTCACCCAAACTGTACCATTGATCGAGAGTCTTTATCTAGCCACTCCTCCGGCTCTTAGCAAAGACCGGACGTATTTATCAAACCACTCCACCACTCGCTCACCCCTCATTAGCGATCAGAAGCACTTATCTAGCTACTCCTCCACTCACTTACCAACGAATTTCACTAAGCTTTACCTGCTACAATCAGTAATATTGGTCATCTTTACCCTTTTAAGGGTTTCATTTGTAACCCTATGATGATAGTGAACAAGCCACTGTGACCCTCTACAGATCACTAATAACCGCTACCCCCCCCTTATCAATGAATGTCACTAAGCCATACCAGCTACAATCAATAATATCGGCCATCTTTACTTTTTAAGGTTTTCATTTGTAATCCTATGACGATAGTGTATTGGCCACTACCACCCTCTATAGATCACTAATAACCGCTACCCACCCTTTACCAATGAATTTCACTAAGCTATACCCGCTAAAATCAATAATATCGGCCATTTTTACTTTTTAAGGTATTAATTTGTAACCCGTATGAATAAGCCATTACGACCTCTACACATCATATACCTGTCATATTTACATTCTTACTTATATGTTTTTTCATATGATACCCGTTGCCACATGGCGTTTAGACATAATGACGTCATCGGAATGGGCGGTGGAAAATCATATACGGAGTTTCCCATTCAGACACTAAAGTGGATGTCAACAGAGGAATCCAAGGAGAATGTGGAGAACGTCAGAACACGGCAACGAGGGACGCGGTGACTTTGGAGAAAGGAGATCAAGACGGCTGTGTGTATTTTTCCCTGAAAGCTCCGTGAGAAAAAGGTTTGATCATTTAGGGCAAGGCATTGTTACTGAGAAGGGATATCGCCTGTTTATATATAGCATTCTTGTCATCCTCAGGACCGGGACATATAGATAATATAGACAACGAGTTATGTTTGGACATGGGTTGCAATATGCTTTAGGAGATTGGGTAATTATAGAATTGGATGAACGGCCAAGTTGTATTAACATATATAACGTCCCGTGCCCGTGTTAGGGCCCCGTTATATGATACCGCAGTGTTGTGTTCATTTTGTCTAAAAGATAGCAGATCCGAAATAAAAGGATTTATCTCAAAATTATAACAGTCTTCAAGGTGAGCGACTTTTGTTACATACATTCATTCAAGTTTGAGTTAATGCTTCGGCGGTTGAATGTACGTCGAGACACGTGGGGACTTCGATCCGAGGATACGATGATAGTATGAATAAACGACGATTGATTCCGCCAGATCAGTAAGAAACATAAAATGCACGCCACGATGATATATTCCGAAGCACGATGTTGCATCAGGACTATGTACAATGCACCAACATGGCGCCCGATTTAATATAAGCTGTCTGACGTCGCCAGAAAACGAAACATAACATATTATTGTTACACGGAGTGTAGGACAGTATTACAGATTATTAATGAGGAAAGAATGACTACCGCTTTTGCAATGATGAAAATTACACGTCAAGTTGAAGTGCACGAATAGTACAAACGACGCGCACCATTTTAAACGTAACAGAAGACAACAACAGTTTCTGACTGCAACCATGTAATATTAATGATTGATTATTCAAATCAAATGTCGTTTGCTATACACAAGGTAAGAAAGCAAACATGTGCTAGTTCACAAAGCTGTACGACAATGTGACACTTTATCAGTTCGATGTCCGCTATCAGGAGACATATTACACATGATAGTACCAATTGATTAAATAGGACATGTTTTGAAATTAGACGTAGTCTACACATTACAGTGCACAACTCTTGAACATTAATATACTACAGTCAAGATACACTTGGCGAAGAAAAGGATATCTACATAATGTTATTGGCTGCCGACACTTTGTCAAAGTTACACTATCGGCATTCATTACGTCTATGAAGACATTATAGAGATTAATTACTTAACATTTTAACGTACGAGATGTCAAATGTCAATATTACGTCGGGACTTATTGCATTTAGTCCTACACTACCACTCTGATACCAGGTCATTAAGACAACGCCACATATAGATACAACAGGACACTTATCTCCACACGGCATTTATACGACTTCACCAATTTCTACACATGTACTATGCCATTATCAGGAACATATAAAGACACTTATGGATGTTACACATTGCACCGCTGTAGCAAATGACTCAGTTATTTATTAACATTGTTCCAATGTTAGCGATCCTCACTAGGACACCATTGAGCTCATTTACGGACATGGAAATAACACTTCGTTCGTCTAACGACACCGTGACAGAATACTACTGGACACTACACTGCATCTGAAACGCATCGGAACGTTACATGTTCCTCAAGACTCTGACGTACTATCACACGGATTGACAACTACCATTTTTCATCGTGACACCAGACACAGTCAGCTTGTTCACGCATTGGACTTTATGTACCAGAACTGGATGCAAGCAGATCTACTGATTTCACTGTGGGCATCATTCAGTCGGATACCTACAACAGCCTAAACTTATCACAATAAGGCTGCAGAAAAAAATTCAAACGTCGTCGTTACACTACAGCCAACTACGTGTTATGGGTTGGTTACGGACTTCCTGAGTCCAGGAGTGAAAGTACAAATTAATTGTGCTATCGTTCAAGCCAGGAGCAACAGTCTATTGTGGACACAGCTTTCTCGGGTAGAAATCAACAATACATACCAATACTCGAGTGATGACCAGGAATCAATTTATTAAGGAACTGATCGACACAATTCTATGTCAAAAATTTTTGAACGACAGGAACTCTACTCAGTTATATTTACGGACACGAGAACCTGAAAAAGGCCAGTATATGTTACGGTTGGTTAATGTGTTATTGTTGATAAATGAGGTGCTTATTATTTAATATTAAGTAAATTAGTTCAAAAATAGATAGTGGGAGCGGTTGGAAGAGCGTTTCTACATTAAGCAAGGACACTTGAATATTGTGGTGTAAACACATAAATTTTGTCTTGGGTTAAGTATAGTAGTAATTTCTATAAAAGTGCTATTTTATGAAAGAAAATATCTAGTTACGTCACTCGTCAGTCGTCGTCTGTCATTGTTGAGTGTCTAGTACTAAATATTCTTTATACTATATATAGATAGCAAGAAGTTACTGAATTTCGTTATTATTCAATTTTACATTGCTGTTGAGTTACAATTCACATTTTGTTCAGCAGTTGTTATATTAATTGTCTACTCCGAATTGAACATATTTACAGTTTCTACATTGTTCGATCAATATTCAGCTAGATAAGATTATTACACAGGTAGGACAGGATGTCGACACTACAATATTTCACGGAGTTGGGTGAGAAGAATGGTTTAGTTGGTGCGGACCTTAGGAATTGGGTGCTACAAGAATTCAGAGCTCAAACCGCACGTGAGTGGATGGAACAACGAGAAAAACGTGCAACAGAGCAACTTCAAGCTACGCGTGAACGACAAGAACGACAAAAGAAATGGGCACTAGAGATGGCTATCAAGCAGAATGAGATAGCAGCTAGAGAAAAAGAATTAACTTTGAGACGCGAAAGGATTGCAGCCGAAAAAGAGAATTTGGCTCTGAAGGAACAGGAAAGGATAGCTGAGTTAACGGCAAGACAGATAACCGCAGACGCAGAGTTAAAGGCAAGACAATTAACCGTCGAGACAGAAATCATGCAAACACGACTCGCACTTGTGGAGGAGAGTCTTGAAAGGGAAACAATGTGGAAGGAGCGTATAAGACAAATGTATGAAATAAAGGAAAGTAATCACACAAGTAAAGTATGTGCTACGGTGGTGAAAGAACCAAACGCCAGAGATTTCGTTCAGAAAGTAACCATCGAACGCAAACCTGATGAGACACTCACAAGTACCCAAACTCAAACGACGCATGAAGAAGAAGAAGAAAATAAAAAAGAAGAAAACACACAATTAAAACAAGTTAGACCAACTGGTAACGAAATGAGCTAACACAAATGTGTGATGACGCAACAGAAACGAATTGTATAAACCAGGATATGCACGAGATAAACGAACATTCTTCATCATATCAGAAACAGATGAAACGTGATTATATGTCTTTAAATGACATCTTTTTGAAACATGCTAAAAAGAGAATAAAAATTACACGCTTTGGTTGTTACACACAAAAGTTACATTCACAACAAGCGGGGAAACATAGTGTAAACGGGTTCATACAAACAAAAACGCATATCATAAACATGCACACAGAAGTGAAGAAGCATAGCAAAAAAGGCAAGAGGGGTATTACATACATACGCACAGAAGTCAAGAAGTGTGTCACAAACGTACATACAGAAGTAATTAAGTGTATTACACACAATCACGCTGAAGTTAAACAGTATGTCACTAACAGATACACACAATCAAAGAAATACGTTGCGTGCGGCATTACAATTATCCATTCACAAGTTAAAAGAAGATACACAAGACTGAAAACAATTACATTGTTCCAATCAACAAAGTTACAATGTACAAATATTGGCATGAGTGCAGAAGAGAGATTCTAAAGATTTGAAAGAAAGAAAGAAAGAAAGAAAATGAATGAAAGGACGAATAAAAGAAAAGAATAACAAGAAAAATAAAATGGGATGAAAGTGTTAGGTTCATATCAACACATAGCACACCACAGACACATTAGGGTCTTATTACATAGTTATCCCAGATGTCACTGTGTAAAGGTATACTTGTCAGAATTGTTCTCACTATCTTTCTTCACTTAAGTGTGTGAAAATATGTTGGTTCTCTATTCTACAGATAATTGTTCGTAACTATATCGTTATTAGAGAACTTAATAATTTTATGAAGAGTATTTGATTTAAATATTTATTATATTTCTGATTTATTATCTTAGAAATCTTGAATCTTTGAGATATGATTCTTCACAAAACTGTAAGAGCTACAACTCAATTATAATCTTGCCGATATTTTAAATCAACTATAAATATAAATATTTTATTCAATTTATTCAATCCTAGTTTATTATAGTTGTTTGTTCATAGAGTGTTTGGAAATATGTGTTAGATAGCACCGAATTTACTGACAATACACACACAGATCAACAATTACATATTATTAATGCAAATAGCTAGTTTAAATAGTTGGATACTTCTGTCAATATGTGATTTTGACAGGATGATAAGAAATTTACGTGAGGAGGAACCGTTGAGGCATGGAGAACTTTGGGAACTTTGACTTGTGTGGGTTTTCTCCTGTATCGAGTTTTCACTTGGATGGTTTGTGACTAGGGGTAACTACTGTAAAGGAAAACTGGTGAACACGTATTGTGATATGAACTGAACATTGTATAATATTATTGTGTGTATATAGAATTTAATTTAATGAATTGTGATAATAGTTGATTAGTTAACGTAGTTAGATTAAATACTATGTTAGTATAGTTATATTTTGATCATTGATCATTAGTTATTATTACTTAATTCCGAGTACGCCTAAAATTATGAAGTTATAATACTAGTCCCTACCTACCCGTTGGATGAGATTAAGATTTACGACATAGCGGTCGAGATAAAAGTCATTGTGTCTACACTGCTATGTGTCAGGTTAATTCTCTTGAAGAAAAAAATGATTACATCATTTTAAAAGGGAGGGGGGCATACTGCCACATGGCGTTTAGACATAATGAAGTCATCGGAATGGGCGGTGGAAAATCATATACGGAGTTTCCCATTCAGACACTAAAGTGGATGTCAACAGAGGAATCCAAGGAGAATGTGGAGAACGTCAGAACACGGCAACGAGGGACGCGGTGACTTTGGAGAAAGGAGATCAAGACGGCTGTGTGTATTTTTCCCTGAAAGCTCCGTGAGAAAAAGGTTTGATCATTTAGGGCAAGGCATTGTTACTGAGAAGGGATATCGCCTGTTTATATATAGCATTCTTGTCATCCTCAGGACCGGGACATATAGATAATATAGACAACGAGTTATGTTTGGACATGGGTTGCAATATGCTTTAGGAGATTGGGTAATTATAGAATTGGATGAACGGCCAAGTTGTATTAACATATATAACGTCCCGTGCCCGTGTTAGGGCCCCGTTATATGATACCGCAGTGTTGTGTTCATTTTGTCTAAAAGAGAGCAGATCCGAAATAAAAGGATTTATCTCAAAATTATAACAGTCTTCAAGGTGAGCGACTTTTGTTACATACATTCATTCAAGTTTGAGTTAATGCTTCGGCGGTTGAATGTACGTCGAGACACCCGTCACGACCCGAGGTTCAAACTGCCTAGTCCAGCCCCACACGGCGACACCCGCGTCCACCCCTGCGCTCCCACCCCCACACCCTCTCATCCCCTAGACCACCCCGAGGAAATGCACTGTAACCTTAAGCCTTACATAGCACCAATGGAATGATGATAGTGTTTATGCCGTGCCCAATACAGATAAAGAAAGAAGACGAAAAAAGAAACCGAGGAGAAAGAGCACTGTAACCCTAACACAGCATCAATCGTTGCATGATAGTGTTTAAGCATCACGCACTACATCTAATACTATCAGCAATTATTAATTTTTAAAATATAAAATTCGCAACATAAAAAGAGAGGCAATAGCGTAAGAACACTCGCTTATTTATTCATGAGTTGCGTCCCTTGAAAAAAATGTGGTCCCCGTAGGTGCAGTTTTGTTTCGCTTGCGGTGGTAGAATTTTTATATAGTAAAAAATAAAGGTGCTGCACCTGATTTAAGGTTTAGTTACCACATTGTATACTACTCTGCGTCACACCCCGCCGCAATACATGCAGATATTTCTAGATGTTGTTCCGTTTCTTTGTTGTTTTCTAGCCCGCTACGCCATTTTTCGGGCGTACAGTTCGCGCCACAACACCCCGGACAGATGTAAAATACATTTAATTATAGATAATGCCGTCTCCAGAATGCCATAACAACAGTCCTTCACGAAACACATTTCATTGTCAAAGGAAGCGGCAGTCAACCAGAAGACCAGCAGCCACACATTTCTGCATAAGGTACAAAAACCGGTCAATTCTGAAACATAGCCAGCCGGCATTGCTCTGAACATGCAGGTTACGCTCAACAAACTTGTGCGGATTTAAAAATATTTCACACGAAATTCACAGCTCACAGCGTCGCGGCGCACGTACTCAACTCAGTCCAACATGAGGAAAATGCGAATGCAAACGGTGGCCACGAGCATAAACACTCCAGAGGCCTTAACCGATTCACTGCCTATCTGCATGTTCGTGACCGGAAGCCCTGTATCGGTCTCACTGTCTCCTGTAACAGTCTCACTTTCTCCTGTAGCAGTCTCACTGTCTTCTCTATTCCAAAAGTGTATCCTGGATATGGTTTGTCTGCTGCTGTATCCGTGCATTAATGCTCCTTACAGAGGGCAGTAGAGATGTGATCTTGTGGTCTTTTATTCTTTGGACAGTAATGTGTTGGCTTCCTTTTACCTTTAACATACCATATGTTTAGTGACTTCCGCTATTGACAACAATTTCAGAAGGTCAGTGCTCTGATCAGCTAGCGGATGTCCACGGATTCCAACCGATATCCGGCCCTCTGAACTACGTTTGTCACACGCCCGTGCTTTGCTCGTCCACTACCACTTCACGTTGCTGTTGGGAGTGTCCCTTCGCCATCTGAGAACATGTCGGAATTTCCACACACCCTTTGGTTCCTCAAAAGGAGTCTTCACTCCAAACGTTGCTGCATTTGTCCACTCCTTGTTATCACTTATGTACATGATATTGTTTACATTCTGTGAGATACGGGTTTTCCAGCCCTGTTGATCTATTTAATTAAATCATTATATCACGAACAACAAGCAGCCGTTAGAGCAGCCGGAGTTTTTGTGACGTGCAAAACGGGAATGCAGGGTTGCATTCTCTTCTCATACATATTCAACATGTATGCAGAAAACTCATGAGGAACGTCATAAGTAATGGCAACGTTGATCCATTCACAACCGTTGGACATTCAATTCCAGAACTCAGATGGCACGATTGTTCTCTCAGATAGTGCTGCGGGATTAAAATAGGTACATGTGGTTTAAAGAAAGATGATCATCTTCGTTGCAACGGGTTCTATCCTATATGGCTCGTACTTCTTTATACAGAGGGGCCTGCGGGAAACATCGTACAGAGTATGGGTATTTCAATGTCTCGATTGTCTCACGACAGATATACCCGTGTCATTATATGGAACTGGCAGACACATTCAGAGAAACTGCTTGATGCATGGACGGAAAGACGCAAGCAGTTTCTGAAAGGTTTTAGTCTGTAAGATTTACAAAATACGCTTTGCACATATGCACAGTGAGCCTGTGAACGCTGTTTGTTTAAGATAAACATTGCAGGATAATATCGTCCGTTGGTCTTCATGGCCGAATGGATAAGAATGCGTGTTCTTAAATATGCGGTGTGCTTATGCCGAGGTAAGGGGTTCAACCCCTACACCAAACATTGGACTAAAATGTTGACCTATCATCCTTGACTAGGGGACGTTAATTACAAGTACCTCTGAAGTTGGAGTGGATTCGCCTGAAGGCGAGAGACACTGTTAATAGGTAAAAGCTAATTCACGCGCAAAATTCAGTCCAGCACTACTAGAAGTATTGTGTATGGACTGCGCTTGGGTTTAAAGCGAAAGAGCGCCAAAAAAAAACAACAAAAATACTATCTCTCTGTTGCGTTTCAGAAAATGAAAAGTATTTTATGTAACACGTCACTATCACTGAAAGCCAGAAAGAGAGTGCTAAATTGTTATATTGAACCTGTTTTACTGTTTGAAAGTGAATCATGGAATGTGAATGAACAAACTGGGAAGAACTTGGAAACAACAAATATGTGGTTCCTGAGACGAATGTTGCCAATAGCTTGGACTGTCAGAGTAACAAACTACGATTGCCTGGATGTCACTTATGAACATAGAAGAGTTTATATACACAACTATAAGAGAGAGAGAGAGAGAGAGAGAGAGAGAGAGAGAGAGAGAGAGAGAGAGAGAGAGAGAGAGAGAGAGAGAGAGAAGAGAGAGAGAGAGAGAGAGAGAGAGAGAGAGAGAGAGAGAGAGAGAGAAACAGCGTTCTTTGGTCATGTAATGAGACCATTGGAAAATAGTATGCCTATGGAAATATCGATGGGAAAAGAGACACAGGCGGAGCGAGATAGATAATGCTGGGTGGACTAAGGCGGTGGCAATGAGGAATATCATGAGTAGAATAGGTCCAGAATACCAAGGATCGACAACTGGTTATAAACGTAAACACCCACGTCAGTTGGCAGGGCTCATGATAGTGATGATGATGATGACCTCTCAATTGTCTCTCCACGGTGGACTGGTATGGGGGGTTTGCTTGCCCAATGACCCCAATAGTGATGCTGACGATAGCGCAGCTCTAGCATGTCGGACAAGTCAAGTGACAGAGACAAGGCGAAATTTGACACACCTGCTGGCTTATCACTAAACTAGGGACAGTCAAAGAGAGACACATCTGGCTTGTCAGTAAACTAGGGACAGTCAAAGAGAGACACATCTGGCTTATCACTAAACTAGGGACAGTCAAGGAGAGACACATCTGCTGGCTTGTCAGTAAACTAGGGACAGTCAAGGAGAGACACATATGGCTTGTCAGTAAACTAGGGACAGTCAAAGAGAGACACATCTGGCTTGTCAGTAAACTAGGGACAGTCAAAGAGAGACACATCTGCTAGCTTGTCAGTAAACTAGGGACAGTCAAAGAGAGACACATCTGGCTTATCAGTAAACTAGGGACAGTCAAAGAGAGACACATCTGGCTTATCAGTAAACTAGGGACAGTCAAAAAGAGACACATCTGGCTTGTCAGTAAACTAGGGACAGTCAAAAAGAGACACATCTGGCTTGTCAGTAAACTAGGGACAGTCAAAGAGAGACACATCTGGCTTGTCAGTAAACTAGGGACAGTCAAAAAGAGACACATCTGGCTTGTCAGTAAACTAGGGACAGTCAAGGAAAGACACACCTGGCTTGTCAGTAAACTTGGAACAGTCAAAGAGAGACACATCTGCTGGGTTGTCAGTAAACTAGGGACAGTCAAAAAGAGACACATCTGGCTTATCAGTAAACTAGGGACAGTCAAAGAGAGACACATTTGGCTTGTCAGTAAACTAGAGACAGTCAAGGAGAGACACATCTGGCTTGTCAGTAAACTAGGGACAGTCAAGGAGAGACACATCTGGCTTGTCAGTAAACTAGGGACAGTCAAAGAGAGACACATCTGGCTTATCAGTAAACTAGGGACAGTCAAAGAGAGACACATCTGGCTTGTCAGTAAACTAGGGACAGTCAAAGAGAGACACATCTGGCTTATCAGTAAACTAGGGACAGTCAAAAAGAGACACATCTGGCTTGTCAGTAAACTAGGGACAGTCAAAGAGAGACACATCTGGCTTATCAGTAAACTAGGGACAGTCAAAGAGAGACACATCTGGCTTATCAGTAAACTAGGGACAGTCAAAAAGAGACACATCTGGCTTGTCAGTAAACTAGGGACAGTCAAAAAGAGACACATCTGGCTTGTCAGTAAACTAGGGACAGTCAAAGAGAGACACATCTGGCTTGTCAGTAAACTAGGGACAGTCGAAAAGAGACACATCTGGCTTGTCAGTAAACTAGGGACAGTCAAGGAGAGACACACCTGGCTTGTCAGTAAACTTGGAACAGTCAATGAGAGACACATCTGGCTTGTCGGTAAACTAGGGACAGTCAAAGAGAGACACATCTGCTGGCTTGTCAGTAAACTAGGGACAGTCAAAGAGAGACACATCTGGCTTGTCAGTAAACTAGGGACAGTCAAAGAGAGACACATCTGGCTTGTCAGTAAACTAGGGACAGTCAAAGAGAGACACATCTGGCATGTCAGTAAACTAGAGACAGTCAAAAAGAGACACATCTGGCTTGTCAGTAAACTAGGGACAGTCAATGAGAGACACATCTGGCTTGTCAGTAAACTAGGGACAGTCAAAGAGAGACACATCTGCTAGCTTGTCAGTAAACTAGGGACAGTCAAAGAGAGACACATCTGGCTTATCAGTAAACTAGGGACAGTCAAAAAGAGACACATCTGGCTTATCAGTAAACTAGGGACAGTCAAGGGGAGACACATCTGGCTTGTCAGTAAACTAGGGACAGTCAAAGAGAGACACATCTGGCTTGTCAGTAAACTAGAGACAGTCAAGGAGAGACACATCTGGCTTGTCAGTATACTAGGGACAGTCAAGGAGAGACACATCTGGCTTGTCAGTAAACTAGGGACAGTCAAAGAGAGACACATCTGGCTTATCAGTAAACTAGGGACAGTCTAAGAGAGACACATCTGGCTTGTCAGTAAACTAGGGACAGTCAAAGAGAGACACATCGGGCTTGTCAGTAAACTAGGGACAGTCAAGGAGAAACACATCTGCTGGCTTATCACTAAACTAGGGACAGTCAAAGAGAGACACATCTGGCTTATCAGTAAACTAGGGACAGTCAAAAAGAGACACATCTGGCTTGTCAGTAAACTAGGGACAGTCAAAGAGAGACACATCTGTCTTATCAGTAAACTAGGGACAGTCAAAGAGAGACACATCTGGCTTATCAGTAAACTAGGGACAGTCAAAAAGAGACACATCTACCTTGTCAGTAAACTAGGGACAGTCAAAAAGAGACACATCTGGCTTGTCAGTAAACTAGGGACAGTCAAAGAGAGACACATCTGGCTTGTCAGTACACTAGGGACAGTCAAAAAGAGACACATCTGGCTTGTCAGTAAACTAGGGACAGTCAAGGAGAGACACACCTGGCTTGTCAGTAAACTTGGAACAGTCAAAGAGAGACACATCTGCTGGGTTGTCAGTCAACTAGGGACAGTCAAAAAGAGACACATCTGGCTTGTCAGTAAACTAGGGACAGTCAAAGAGAGACACATCTGGCTTGTCAGTAAACTAGAGACAGTCAAGGAGAGACACATCTGGGATTGTCAGTAAACTAGGGACAGTCAAGGAGAGACACATCTGGCTTGTCAGTAAACTAGGGACAGCCAAGGAGAGACACATCTGGCTTATCAGTAAACTAGGGACAGTCAAAGAGAGACACATCTGGCTTGTCAGTAAACTAGGGACAGTCAAAGAGAGACACATCTGGCTTGTCAGTAAACTAGGGACAGTCAAGGAGAAACACATCTGCTGGCTTATCACTAAACTAGGGACAGTCAAAGAGAGACACATCTGGCTTATCAGTAAACTAGGGACAGTCAAAAAGAGACACATCTGGCTTGTCAGTAAACTAGGGACAGTCAAAGAGAGACACTCTGGCTTGTCAGTAAACTAGGGAACAGTCAAAAGAGAGAACACATCTGGCTTTTCAGTAAACTAGAGACAGTCAAAAAGAGACACACTGGCTTGTCAGGTAAACTAGGGGACAGTCAATGAGAGACACATCTGGCTTGTCAGTAAACTAGAGACAGTCAAAGGAGAGACACATCTGGCTTGTTAGTAAACTAGGGACAGTCAAGGAGAGACACATCTGGCTTGTCAGTAAACTAGGACAGTCAAGGAGAGACACATCTGCTTATCAGTAAACTATGGACAGTCAAGAGAGACACATCTGGGCTTGTCAGTAAACTAGGGACAGTCAAAAGAGAGACACATCTGGCTTGTCAGTAAAATAGGGACAGTCAAAGAGAGACACATCTGGCTTATCAGTAAACTAGGGACAGTCAAAAGAGACACAAATAGGCTTGTCAGTAAACTAGGGACAGTCAAAAAGAGACACATCTGGGCTTGTCAGTAAACTAGGGACAGTCAAAAAGAGACACATCTGGCTTGTCAGTAAACTAGGGACAGTCAAAAAGAGACACATCTGGCTTGTCAGTAAACTAGGGACAGTCAAGGAGAGACACACCTGGCTTGTCAGTAAACTTGGAACAGTCAAAGAGAGACACATCTGCTGGGTTGTCAGTAAACCAGGGACAGTCAAAGAGAAACACATCTGGCTTGTCAGTAAACTAGGGACAGTCAAGGAGAGACACATCTGGCTTGTCAGTAAACTAGGGACAGTCAATGAGAGACACATCTGGCTTGTCAGTAAACTAGGGACAGTCAAAGAGAGACACATCTGCTAGCTTGTCAGTAAACTAGGGACAGTCAAAGAGAGACACATCTGGCTTATCAGTAAACTAGGGACAGTCAAAAAGAGACACATCTGGCTTATCAGTAAACTAGGGACAGTCAAGGGAGACACATCTGGCTTGTCAGTAAACTAGGGACAGTCAAAGAGAGACACATCTGGCTTGTCAGTAAACTAGAGACAGTCAAGGAGAGACACATCTGGCTTGTCAGTATACTAGGGACAGTCAAGGAGAGACACATCTGGCTTGTCAGTAAACTAGGGACAGTCAAAGAGAGACACATCTGGCTTATCAGTAAACTAGGGACAGTCAAAGAGAGACACATCTGGCTTGTCAGTAAACTAGGGACAGTCAAAGAGAGACACATCTGGCTTGTCAGTAAACTAGGAACAGTCAAAGAGAGACACATCTGGCTTGTCAGTAAACTAGGGACAGTCAAAAAGAGACACATCTGGCTTGTCAGTAAACTAGGGACTGTCAAAGAGAGACACATCTGGCTTGTCAGTAAACTAGGGACAGTCAAAAAGAGACGCATCTTGCTTGTCAGTAAACTAGGGACAGTCAAGGAGAGACACACCTGGCTTGTCAGTAAACTTGGAACAGTCAAAGAGAGACACATCTGCTGGGTTGTCAGTAAACCAGGGACAGTCAAAGAGAAACACATCTGGCTTGTCAGTAAACTAGGCACAGTCAAGGAGATACATCTGGCTTGTCAGTAAACTAGGGACAGTCAAAGAGAGACACATCTGGCTTGTCAGTAAACTAGGGACAGTCAAAGAGAGACACATCTGGCTTGTCAGTAAACTAGAGACAGTCAAAAAGAGACAC
The DNA here is from genome assembly GCA_014155875.1 of Cepaea nemoralis. Classification (NCBI taxonomy): domain Eukaryota; kingdom Metazoa; phylum Mollusca; class Gastropoda; order Stylommatophora; family Helicidae; genus Cepaea; species Cepaea nemoralis. The sequence continues at coordinate 33,383 of JACEFZ010005497.1, forward strand.
ATCTGGCTTGTCAGTAAACTAGGGACAGTCAATGAGAGACACATCTGGCTTGTCAGTAAACTAGAGACAGTCAAGGAGAGACACATCTGGCTTGTTAGTAAACTAGGGACAGTCAAGGAGAGACACATCTGGCTTGTCAGTAAACTAGGGACAGTCAAGGAGAGACACATCTGGCTTATCAGTAAACTAGGGACAGTCAAAGAGAGACACATCTGGCTTATCAGTAAACTAGGGACAGTCAAAGAGAGACACATCTGGCTTGTCAGTAAACTAGGGACAGTCAAAGAGAGACACATCTGGCTTGTCAGTAAACTAGGGACAGTCAAGGAGAGACACATCTGGCTTATCAGTAAGCTAGGGACAGTCAAAGAGAGACACATCTGGCTTGTCAGTAAACTAGGGACAGTCAAAGAGAGACATATCTGGCTTGTCAGTAAACTAGGGACAGTCAAGGAGAATCACATCTGCTGGCTTATCACTAAACTAGGGACAGTCAAAGAGAGACACATCTGGCTTATCAGTAAACTAGGGACAGTCAAAAAGAGACACATCTGGCTTGTCAGTAAACTAGGGACAGTCAAAAAGAGACACATCTGGCTTGTCAGTATACTAGGGACAGTCAAAAAGAGACACATCTGGCTTGTCAGTAAACTAGGGACAGTCAAAAAGAGACACATCTGGCTTGTCAGTAAACTAGGGACAGTCAAGGAGAGACACACCTGGCTTGTCAGTAAACTTGGAACAGTCAAAGAGAGACACATCTGCTGGGTTGTCAGTAAACCAGGGACAGTCAAAGAGAAACACATCTGCTGGCTTGTCAGTAAACTAGGGACAGTCAAAGAGAGGCTTGCGTAGCATCTTTTGGCCTGAAAAGGTTAAGTAACAATTTGTACAGTCAGTAAACGGTTCCTGTCTGGAGGAAGAGGGGGGGGGGGTGGTGGTCAAGGAGTCAAGTCATTGGGCTCAAGGCATTGTTGTTTAGGAGTCAGTGAGTCAAGTCACTGCTGTCTTGGAGTCAGGGAGTGAAGTTATTGCATTTAACTAGTCAGAGAGTCCAGTCATGGTTCTCTAGGAGTTAGAAGGTCCAATCCTAGCTTTCTAGGAGTCGAAGAATCGGGTTAAGTCTAGGAGTTAGAGATTCTAATAATGGCTGTCTACGAGTCAGTGGTCAAGTCATAACTGAAAAGGAATTAGAAAGTCTTGTAAACACTTCAGAACAGTGGTTCTCAACTGGTGGTGAATTCCCCCTAAGGGGAAAATTTTAGGGTTTAAAAGGGGGGTGGGGGGCCGCGAGGAATTAAGATTATTTTAAAATCGTGTTGATACAAGAACCGATTACTTGATATTGTTTTTCCCTCCATACTTTACGTTCTATACTTCTCACACTTCTGAAATTTGTTTTATAACGTAAAAAAATGTTTTGCATATCCTTTACAGGACATCGCTGTCAACATCAGCATCTTTCAGCTGTATGTTGATTTCTTGGCAAGATTACGCTCAGTAGTTTGCCATTGCTTTCTGAGCGGCCGGCTCATTATCCCGCAAGTCACGAGCTCGGGTCGAACGGCTTCCAGTTCTCGCCTCGCTGCGAGACCCTGCGTGGATAAACGGGATTACGGAGAAAGTGGTGTAACCCCTCAGTCAGAGAGACCGGCTTTATAACATAAGTAGACCCGCAAATCACGTTTTATATAGACGTCCAGACTTGTTCTAGTATGTGCTATTAAATTTAGCTTCCATTTTACGTATAGTGTGTAGGGAATGGTGGGGGGGGGGGGGATTTATAGGGGAAATAAGAAGGGGGGAAGTGACATTCTGAACATATGGTGAAGGGGTGCAAGGGCCAAAAAAGGTTGAGAACCACTGCTCTAGAAGTTAGAGAGTAAAGTACATGTCTGTCTAGGAGTTAGAGTATAGCAATGACTGTCTATGAGTTAGAGTGTCAAGTCGTGTATTTCTGGGAGTTAGAGAGTCTAATAATGACTGTAAGGCTGTCTAGCAGTTAGGGATTCTAATAATGGATGTTTATGAATTAGAGAGACTAATATCAAATCATTCAGGCGACTCCTCTACAATAAAGGTTGGTTGTAATAGATCTCCATCTCTGCTTGATTGTACATTCTGTCAGACTGCTAATCTTCCATGATTTGATGTTATCTTCCCACTTGTATCGTTGTCGACCTCTTGCTCGCTTGTATTTTACCTAACCCTCCAGTATGGGTTTTATTACAATGTTGCGTCTTGTAACATGGCCGAAGATAGTTTACTAATGGCTGTCTAGAAGTCAGGGAGTCAGCCATGGCTGTATTACAGACAGACAGACAGACAGACAGACAGACAGACAGACAGACAGACAGACTGACTGACTGACTGACAGACAGACAGACAGACAGACAGACAGACAGACAGACAGACAGACAGACAGACAGACAGACAGACATTGCCTCCATTGCTGTGTCTATATGTTAGGTAAATTATACGAAAGATGTTTTCTCTTTACGCTGTCGTACACTCGCTTAGAACAAGTCCAAGAACCCAAGTGCTGTCTTCCGTTTGATAGGGAAGATCCGATTCTCGGAAACAGCACTGGGTCACGGTCAAGTCAGAATACTCAGTGTAGTGGTGATCTGTTTGTCTCTTATTCGCTGCCAGGTTACTGACAACAACCGAAGTCAAGGTTAGTTTATCAGTGTCAGTGAGTCATTTGTGACATGTACAGTTGTCATGTATGAGGGATGAGTAACGATGGGAGGGAGATAGGGGGAGACAGAAAGCGGAAGAGAAAATGGGAGAGTGAGAGCGAAAGACAGCCGGAGGAGCGTGAGAGAATGTGTGTGTGTGTGTGCGTGCTTGCGTGTGTGTATGTGTGTGTGTGTGTGGGTGTGTGTGTGTGTGTGTATGTGTGAGTCCAATGTGCACATGAAAACACAAACACAAAAGTGATATGAGAAAATCAGTGTCACACGTTGTTACAGAATCTATGATTGCATGAGAACGGTGTCTTTGTCCCGCTGATAAAGTGTTGATAAACGTCCACAAACTGGGTCCGGGTGGTTGTGGGCAGCATCTGGGGCAACATGAAGTTTCACTACGTCGAATCAGATAGTGTTAGACGTGTTTTCAGAACGCTAAGGACACAGGTCTCTCAGAGACTGGTAGTCTGTGGCAAATGGAAACACAAGTTTACAGAGACTTGGGATCTGGGAAACCTGGAGACACATGTTCACAGAGACTTATGGTCTGTGGATGGTGGAGACACAGGCTCTTAGAGATGTGTAGTCTGGGATAGCTGCCTTGATCTAGGGGTTCAGTACCATACTGACTATGCCGCTTGGGGCCATAGATGTGTAGGCACACGGGAAAATAACTTTACCGCTTCAAAACATGATCTCACATGAGCATCTCTCTACCTCTATATATCACGATCACCTACGGACGTATCTCAGCCGCTACATGACAAGGTCTTCTAACACGATCACCTATGGACGTATCTCCGCCGCTACATGACAAGGTCTTCTCTTGGCGTTTCTCTACGCCAGATCTCATATGATGGGCGAGTCCCTTCCTCTACAACACGATCTCCTATCAGTGTCTCTACCTGTAAATAAACTATTTCCAATCGGAGTGTCTCTACTTCCACATGACAAGATCTTCTATGGTATGGGGTAGTCCCTACCTCTACTTAACACATTCTCTATAGGAGTGTCTCTATGTTTACATAACACAATCTCCTATAGGAGTGTGCCTCTACCTCCACATAACAAGATTTCCTATAGGAGTGTGCCTCTACCTCGACATAACAAGATCTCCTATAGGAGTGTGCCTCTACCTCGACATAACAAGATCTCCTATAGGAGTGTGCCTCTACCTCCACATAACCAGATCTCCTATAGGAGTGTGCCTCTACCTCCACATAACACGATCTCCTATAGGAGTGTGCCTCTACCTCCACATAACACAATCTCCTATAGGAGTGTGCCTCTACCTCCACATAACACAATCTCCTATAGGAGTGTGCCTCTAAATCTGCATAACACAATCTCCTATAGGAGTGTGCCTCTACCTCTGCTTAACACAATCTCCTATAGGAGTGTGCCTCTACCTCTGCATAACACAATCTCCTATAGGAGTGTGCCTCTACCTCCACATAACCAGATCTCCTATAGGAGTGTGCCTCTACCTCCACATAACACGATCTCCTATAGGAGTGTGCCTCTACCTCCACATAACACAATCTCCTATAGGAGTGTGCCTCTACCTCCACATAACAAGATCTCCTATAGGAGTGTGCCTCTACCTCCACATAACACAATCTCCTATAGGAGTGTGCCTCTACCTCCACATAACAAAATCTCCTATAGGAGTGTGCCTCTACCTCCACATAACAAGATCTCCTATAGGAGTGTGCCTCTACCTCTGCTTAACACAATCTCCTATACGAGTGTGCCTCTACCTCCACATAACACAATCTCCTATAGGAGTGTGCCTCTACCTCCACATAACCAGATCTCCTATAGGAGTGTGCCTCTACCTCCACATAACACGATCTCCTATAGGAGTGTGCCTCTACCTCCACATAACACAATCTCCTATAGGAGTGTGCCTCTACCTCCACATAACAAGATCTCCTATAGGAGTGTGCCTCTACCTCCACATAACACAATCTCCTATAGGAGTGTGCCTCTACCTCCACATAACAAAATCTCCTATAGGAGTGTGCCTCTACCTCCACATAACAAGATCTCCTATAGGAGTGTGCCTCTACCTCCACATAACACAATCTCCTATAGGAGTGTGCCTCTACCTCCACATAACCAGATCTCCTATAGGAGTGTGCCTCTACCTCCACATAACACGATCTCCTATAGGAGTGTGCCTCTACCTCTGCATAACACAATCTCCTATACGAGTGTGCCTCTACCTCACATAACACAATCTTCCTATAGGAGTGTGCCTCTACCTCCACATAACCAGATCTCCTATAGGAGTGTGCCTCTACTCCACATAACACGATCTCCTATAGGAGTGTGCCTCTACTCCACATAACAAGATCTCCTATAGGAGTGTGCCTCTACCTCCACATAACACAATCTCCTATAGGCGTGTGCCTCTACCTCCACATAACACAATCTCCTATAGGAGTGTGCCTCTACCTCCCTAACAAATCTCCTATAGGAGTGTGCCTCTACCTCCACATAACAAGATCTCCTATAGGAGTTGCCTCTACCTCCACATAACAAATCTCCTATAGGAGTGTGCCTCTACTCACATAACACAATCTCCTATAGGAGTGTGCCTCTACCTCCTACAAATCTCCTATAGGAGTGTGCCTCTCCTCCACATAAAAAATCTCCTATAGGAGTGCCTCTACCTCCACATAACAAACCTATAGGAGTGTGCCTCTACCTCCACATAACAAATCTCCATAGGAGTGTGCCTCTACTCGGCACATAACACAATCCTTCCTAGAGTGTGCCTCTACCCACATAACACAATCTCCTATAGGAGTGTGCCCCTCTACCTCCACATAACAAAATCTCCTATAGGAGTGTGCCTCTACCTCCACATAACAAGATCTCCTATAGGAGGTGCCTCTACCTCCACATAACACAATCTCCTATAGGAGTGTGCCTCTACTCCACATAACAAGATCTCCTATAGGAGTGTGCCTCTACCTCCACATAACAAGATCCTCCTATTAGGAGTGTGCCTCTACCTCCACATAACAAGAATCTCCTATAGGAGTGTGCCTCTACCTCCACATAACAAAATCTCCTATAGGAGTGTGCCTCTACCTCCACATAACAAGATCTCCTATAGGAGTGGCCTCTACCTCACATAACAAATCTCCTATAGGAGTGTGCCTCTACTCCACATAACAAATCTCCTATAGGAGTGTGCCTCTACCTCCACATAACAAGATCTCCTATAGGAGTGTGCCTCTACCTCCGACATAACAAAATCTCCTATAGGAGTGTGCCTCTACCTCCACATAACAACAATCTCCTATAGGAGTGTTGCCATCTACCTCCACATAACAAGATCCCTATAGGAGTGTGCCTCTACCTCCACATAACACAATCTCCTATAGGAGTGTGCCTCTACCTCCACATAACAAAATCTCCTATAGGAGTGTGCCTCTACCTCCACATAACAAGATCTCCTATAGGAGTGTGCCTCTACCTCCACATAACAAGATCTCCTATAGGAGTGTGCCTCTACCTCCACATAACAAGATCTCCTATAGGAGTGTGCCTCTACTCGACATAACACAATCTCTATAGGAGTGTGCCTCTACCTCCACATAACACAATCTCCTATAGGAGTGTGCCTCTACCTCCACATAACAAAATCTCCTATAGGAGTGTGCCTCTACTACCTCCACATAACAAGATCTCCTATAGGAGTGTGCCTCTACCTCCACATAACACAATCTCCTATAGGAGTGTGCCTCTACCTCCACATAACAAGATCTCCCATAGGAGTGTCCCCCACCCCACATAACAAATCTCCTATAGGAGTGTGCCTCTACCTCCACATAAAAAATTTCCCATAGGAGTGTGCCTCTACCTCCACATAACAAGATCTCCTATAGGAGTGTGCCTCTACCTCCACATAACAATCTCCTATAGGAGTGTGCCTCTACCTCCACATAACAAGATCTCCTATAGGAGTGTGCCTCTACCTCCACATAACAAGATCTCCTATAGGAGTGTGCCTCTACCTCCACATAACACAATCTCCTATAGGAGTGTGCCTCTACCTCCACATAACAAATCTCCTATAGGAGTGTGCCTCTACCTCCACATAACAAAATCTCCTATAGGAGTGTGCCTCTACCTCCACATAACAAGATCTCCTATAGGAGTGTGCCTCTACCTCCACATAACACAATCTCCTAAAGGAGTGTGCCTCTACCTCCACATAACACAATCTCCTATAGGAGTGTGCCTCTACCTCCACATAACAAGATCTCCTATAGGAGTGTGCCTCTACCTCCACTTAAAACAATCTCCTATAGAAGTGTGCCTCTACCTCCACATAACACAATCTCCTAAAAGGAGTGTGCCTCTACCCTCCACATAACACAATCTCCTATAGGAGTGTGCCTCTACCGTCCACATAACAAGATCTCCTATAGGAGTGTGCCTCTACCTCCACATAACAAGATCTCCTATAGGAGTGTGCCTCTACCTCCACATAACACAATCTCCTATAGGAGTGTGCCTCTACCTCCACATAACAAGATCTCCTATAGGAGTGTGCCTCTACCTCCACATAACAAGATCTCCTATAGGAGTGTGCCTCTACCTCCACATAACAAAATCTCCTTATAGGAGTGTGCCTCTACCTCCACATAACAAAGATCTCCTATATGAGTGTGCCTCTACCTCCACATAACAAGATCTCCTATTAGGAGTGTGCCTCTACCTCCACATAACAAGATCTCCTATAGGAGTGTGCCCTCTACCTCGACATAACACAATCTCCTATAGGAGTGTGCCTCTACCTCCACATAACAAGATCTCCTATAGGATGTGGCCTCTACCTCCACATACAAAATCTCCTATAGGAGTGTGCCTCTACCTCCAACATAACAAGATCTCCTATAGGAGTGTGCCTCTACCTCCACATAACACAATCTCCTAAAGGAGTGTGCCTCTACCTCCACATAACACAATCTCCTATAGGAGTGTGCCTCTACCTCCACATAACAAGATCTCCTATAGGAGTGTGCCTCTACCTCGACATAAAACAATCTCCTATAGGAGTGTGTCTCTACCTCCACATAACACAATCTCCTAAAGGAGTGTGCCTCTACCTCTGCATAACACAATCTCCTATAGGGGTGTGCCTCTACCTCTGCATAACAAAATCTCCTATAGGAGTGTGCCTCTACCTCCACATAACAAGATCTCCTATAGGAGTGTGCCTCTACCTCCACATAACACAATCTCCTAAAGGAGTGTGCCTCTACCTCCACATAACACAATCTCCTATAGGAGTGTGCCTCTACCTCCACATAACAAGATCTCCTATAGGAGTGTGCCTCTACCTCGACATAAAACAATCTCCTATAGGAGTGTGCCTCTACCTCCACATAACACAATCTCCTATAGGAGTGTGCCTCTACCTCCACATAACAAGATCTCCTATAGGAGTGTGCCTTTACCTCCACATAACACAATCTCCTAAAGGAGTGTGCCTCTACCTCCACATAACAATATCTCCTATAGGAGTGTGCCTCTACCTCCACATAACAAGATCTCCTATACAGTGGCGTCACTGGTGTTGGTGTCACCCAGTGCGGTAAACTCTTGGTGTCACCCCTCTAGACTTTCACCATGGTCTTCTTCCGAGTGTTCCTGTACCATATATAATCGCATGTAGTAATGTTTGTAAAATAAGTCATAATGTTAATGAGGACATAAGAAAGAAAACAAATTGAACAATATAACTTCAATACTTCAGGTAAAACATAAAGAACTTCGACAAACTCGGACAAAGTTAAATTTTTGTTATTTTGCTATGTCTGCTTTGTCAAATTTGCAATTTTTTTATTTTGGTGTCACCCCTTGATGGTGTCACCCGGTGCGGCCCGCACCCCCCGCACCCCCCTAGTGACGCCCCTGCTCCTATAGGAGTGTGCCTCTACCTCCACATAACAAGATCTCCTATATGAGTGTCTCTTATACGCTCTCCTATGTTACCTAACAAGAACAGGTTGCCCAACACGAGAAAAGAACATGGAACATTCTAAAAATGTCCAATAAATACTAGAAATCTCGAGGGGAAAATATTGTTTTGAATTTTAAATTATAAACACGCTCACGCCCGCGCAAAGAAATAACCCGCGAAATTTAATTCTACGCTGGTTTACCAGCCGGGTAGTAAATAAATAATCAATGCTTGGCTGAAGTCACGTGACGCAGTTTTTTATAAATAGACACGGGTTTCATACGTGGGCGGAGAAATTTCAGTTGCGCAATCGCGAGTTTCGGCTGAAGAAGTTCGCAGAAAGAAGAAGAAAGCAGGCTGTTATTCTCATTGTGATTCACTTACACAACAGACGCACTAAACTTCCCATCCGGGCCACTCTGAATAGATATTCTATTTTAATGCCAGGCCACATATTAGCGATGAAAGGTCATGTTTGTTTACTTGCTCCCGCTTGGGAAACCCTCCGGTGTCGACTTCCCTTATCTGTAGTGAGCAGAGGTCTACAAATGTAACACAGATTGTCCCATGACGTTTCACCATTTTACCCAAGTTGTTATTAATATATATCCATCGATATGTTATTATTCATGCTCAAGCTGACGGTGACTTTTCAAGTACTGTCAGTTCTCGTACATATTAATCACAAGGATGTGATAGAGCCGTGCCTACCTAGCACGGCGACGTGCCGACACTGGATTTGAAACGTCACCGAGGCGGCGTTTTTAAAATTTGACATGAAATGGACACAAGGAAACCCCTTTACTTGTATGGGTGCGCAAGCGTGGTTAGAGGAGTGGTAGTTGTAGTTTCCCATGTGCACCCAAGTGTGCTGCTTGAAATGTGTTGTTTATATGTGTGTCGTGTAACCTGGTAGAATTCATCCATCTAGTTCCTCAACTTCCCGTGTCTGTATAGCCAGACTTATGTGATTACAATGTGGGTTTGTAGAAGGCAAGGGCTAGGGTTGCCAGACGTCCGGCAAAGAGAGGGCCTTTCCTCCTTTTTAGCCTCGTGTCCTCCGTCCGGCAGGCAAAGCTAAAAACCTTTAAAATGTCCGGCTTTTAAAATATTTTTTGTTATAATTTTTTATGTATTGTTGTTACAACTTACAATGTATCTACATTCTACAGTGTGTTTACATTCTTTATTAAAATCCATTGCTTAATAATATTTATTTAATTTTCCTATTTATACCAAATGTGAAACACCAATTATTTGTATAATTTGAATCTCTGTTCGGCAACACTAACATTACTAACAATGCTGTAGTTTCTATGGTCAAAATGTTAATGTTATTTCCGGTTCCGGTAGCAGAGACGCAACTTAAAATTTTTTATTTTAAATTTCTAATTGTTGCCGTTTATGTTCAGTACTTTGAATGGAAAGCAGGTGGAATCCAAACTAAGCAAATGAAACCTCAGAAACTATATCAAAGTATATTTTGAGAACACTCCAAAAACATGATTTTTATTCCAAATGTGTTGCTTTTGCCGGTGACAACGCCAATGTGAATTTTGGAGGCAATAACAGAAGAGAAGGTAGAAATGTGTTCTCGCATTTGAAGGAAGCCTTAGAGCAAGCCATTAGTAGGCGTTGGATGTTCTGCTCATATTCTGCACAACTGCATCCAACACGGCGCAGATTTAATGCAGACTGACGTTGAATCTATTGTCTTGAAGATATTCAATTACTTTTCTATATACACTGTCAGAACAGAAACTTTAAAGGATTTTTGTGACTATGTCAACATTAACTATCAGCAACTACTCTATCACTCTAAAACTAGATGGCTGTTTACTGCTTTGAAAGAATATTTTCTTTCTGTACACCAACCACCTGTATGATAAAAAAAAAATTTGAGAACGATTTTTCAGAATTTTACCTTTGGTTTGTGCATTCTTTGATGTCTCTCTTCCAAGTCAATATTTCGGCCATTGAAAAAGAAGAAACATCAGTGTTAGAGGTTATGAGCCTTCTTCACACAATCTTGGAAGTTTTGAAAGGCAGATTGAAGGAGACATTTATTTCACTGAAAGTCAAGGAGATGTTGACAAGACTTAAGGAAAGTGGTCGAGAAGAAGAGTGTAATAGTTTTATGTCAGACGTTAGGTTGGTGTATGAAGCATGCAATTGAGTGGCACCATGCAGTCTTGACAGACCAAAGTATGTGAGTTGGAATGTGGCCAATATTCCATCACAATGCCTGGGCAGAGCTTCAGAGAAACATGTGGTGCCCAAACGACATGTTCCTACTTAGAAATGTGATTGAAACCTTTTGATGAATTTCAGTGCTTTGGTTGGATGTACTTAAATAAAATCAAAGACTGTACATTTGATAACCTTTTGACAAGCATATTGTACTTGAAAGAGAAGGGTATTATTGTAGATGATGTGCAATTATTTGACCTATACTGCAATATTAAATCATTTGTGCAAGGCAAGAATGAACAGTGTTTTGAAAGACTCTTGCATGAACAGTGGATTTTAGTTTTCCAAAGTTGCCCAAATGCATTTTGCTTTTCAGAGTCACTTAAAATTTGTGAAGTATTCTTCTGTAACCCTGGACACAATGGCAATGTGGAAAGAGTGTTCTCCTTGATTAATGCTCAATGGACAAAGGAAAGGAACACTCTTACTCGACTCAGTAAAGGGCATCATTCTCACAAAGTACAATTTGAAGAATCTTACCTGTGAACAGTTTGTGCATATGTAATTGCTAACGAGGATTTTCTACGAAAAGTTGGCTTCTCCGAGAAATATGTTGCGTAATTAATAAATAATATAAGGTAATAATTTATAATCGGCTGTTTAAATAATGATTTTTAGCATTGTTAAAAAAGGTCTTCATTGAATTTATCTTTATTATTTAACATGATTGTTTCTTGGTCGATTCACTAACAGTAAGATACACTTACTGGCAGCTATTGTAATAAAATTGTACTGATTGTGGAACGATTTAAATGAAACATTCTGTATGTTCTCCTTTGTCCTCCTTTTTGTCTTATTATGTCCTCCTTTGTCCTCCTTTTTGTCTTATTATGTCCTTCTTTGTCCTCCTTTTTGTCTTATTATGTCCTCCTTTTGGTGCCCACATATCTGGCAGCCATAGCAAAGGCACAACAAATATTGTCTTGTTGCTGAGAACATTAACTGAGTTTTCGATAGAAGTAAACAAAGACCTGCATCTTTGCTTCATTGACTACACAATGGCTTTATAATAAGACATGACGACATGATAAAGATGTTTGTAGATCTACACAGTGATGAGAAAGACCTGCTTCTCCCCCTTCTATCTCCCGCGCCTGGTCTGGAGCAGGTACCGGCGACCCTGACCCTGCATTCCTCTCTGGTATCTGATATTTTGATGGAGTTAGTGCTGCTTTCACTGCTGTTTGTTGCCCAGCTTTCCACATCTGTCTATATCTCACCCTGCCTCTCCCACCTTGTAACCCCACCTCCATCACACACATACATCACATATCTCTCTATTCCATCTCTCTCTCTCTCTCTCTCTCTCTCTCTCTCTCTCTCTCTCTCTCTCTCTCTCTCTCTTATCTCCCTCTCTCTTCTTTCCCTCTCTCTTCTCTCCCTTTCCCTCTCTCTATCTCATCTCTCTCTCTCTCCTCTCCCTCTCCCCCTCTATCTCTCATCTCTCTCTCCTCTCCCTCTCCCTCCCCCTCTCTCATATCTCCCTCTCCCCTCCCTCTCTCTCTTCTCTCACTCTCCCCCTCTCTCATCTCCCTCTCCCTCTCTCTCATCTTCCCCCTCTCTCTCGATCTATTCTCTCCCTCTCCCCCTCTCTCTCATCTCCCCCCTCTCTCTCTTCTCTCCCTCTCCCTCTCCCTCGTCTCTCTCTCATCTCCCTCTCCCTCTCCCTCACCCCACTATCTCTCTCTTCTCTCCCTCTCTCTCTTCTCTCCCTCTCCCCCTCTCTCTCTCTCATCTCTCTCTCCCTCTCCCCCTCTCACTCTCTTCTCTCCCTCTCTCTCTTCTCTCCCTCTCCGCCTCTCTCTCTCTCATCTCCCTCTCCCCCTGTCTCTCTCTCTTCTCTCCCTCTCCCCCCTCTCTCTCTCATCCTCCCTCTCCCTCTCCCCTTTCTCTCTTATCTCACTCTCTCTCTCTTTCTCTTCTTTCCCTCTCTCTTCTCTCCTTCTCTCTCTCCCTATCCCCCTATCTCTCTTCTCTCCCTCTCCCCCCTCTCTCTTCTCTCCCTCTCCCCCTCTCTCTCTCATTCCCCCCTCTCTCTCTCTTATCTCCCTCCCTCTCTCTCTCCTTTCCCTCTCTCTTCTCTCCCTCTCCCTCTCCCCCCTCTCTCTCTTCTCTCTCTCTTTCTTTGTGTTTGTTCGCTGGCCTTGAACTCCAGCCTAGTCCACACACGTGATACAACATCGAGTGCACTGGGCTGATTTTTGCGTATGGGTTAGCTTTCCCTATTACCAGTCTCCATCGCCACCAGGCGAACTCACTCCTACTTCTGAGGTACTTGGAGTTTAAGTCCCCAAGTCAAGGACTTGGAAAGTCCACATTCTAGTCCAGCTGACCGGTGTAGGAGGTTGAACCGGTTAACTCGGCATCAGCAGGCCAGATGTTTTAGAACTACTGCTCTTATCGATTCGACCATACTGACCTCCATAGGTAGGTTCTGATTGCGAATACAACAGGAAGAGCTGGGCAATGGCAGGTTTCAGTTGGAGTTGGCTGTCGGTATGTTCATGCCTATGGGCTGGGTTTGCAAATATATTTGTTATGACTAGCTACAAGAATATTTGTTAGTGACGCACAATACATTTCTGCTAAGCAACATTTAACCTTCGTCAAAATATGTCCTGCAATACACAAAGCTCGGACACCTCTACCCCATGGAGCCCACCTCTCAAGTGCGCAGTTTACGCAGATTGGGGATGAACACCGGCAAACATCCGATGGCATGAAAACAATTAGACTAATTGGTATTGATTGGCAGGCACAGAAGACAAGGGGAAAGTATATGCTAGACACGGAAACACTGATAGTTCTATATGTCGTGGATTCAAACTCGTCCACTACAGACCACACGGTAATCTTGCCAAGATACATTACTGTGCTTTATCACCGACACGTTTTCAGCAGACCTTCCCCACAATGAAGCCGGCGCTGTGGCTTGGGGGTGGTGAACGCGTTTCACAACTTCCCGACACACCGAGTTGAGGCTTTGACAGCAGCTGCCGGCCATTTGGAACCAGGCCGCTTTGCGTTGATTTCAATGGTGTGGGCAACGATCGAACGTAAACTACTGAACTTAAAATTGCATATTACGTAAAACACAAACAGCCAAAATATGATGGGACTGGCTGTAAAAAATGCATACATCTAACTTGTAACCTCTCAGTGGACCTACTCTCTATCTTACATTCAATGAAATGAATTTCTTCGCAAAAGAACAATATATGAAAATGCTTACCATAAAGAGAATTAGAGATAGAAGAATCAAATGATGTAAATAATGACGGATAGGCATAGGGTCCTTCAAGCCAAATGGTACCTGAGAGTTGCCGCAGACAGGGATCACCCGCTGCAGGGGTTCTGGAAGAATCTCAAAACTGAGAGGGAAGGCCAGGAGAACGTTTAATCAGGTAGGGGTGGGAACGATTAGTAGTATGACTCTTCGCTGGCTGTTGAACGAGGGGACGGAGCACGTATGGGAATGCCCTGAGTGCAGTGATGTCGAGTTTTATCTTAACTCAACTCCATGATGTAAACAAGTTAGGAATTGCGACAGATAACACGGATATATTGTTACTGGTATACCACACTACCACACCACAACATGCAATGATATACAGACCAAATGAACCAGAAGAAAAGGTCGACCACGTAAACTATGGACAGAGGGAATAACAGAGTCCATGAGAATCTCCTTATATGAAGTCCATAAACGGGCACTCTCTCGCTGTTTATGTTTCACCTCAAGGTGCAAGACGGAGAAGAAGAGATGAGATGAGATGAGCAAATGATAGGAGGTCGTAACTCTACAAGAGGATAAATCACAGAAGAAAGAAATCCCCGATTGTAGCTTGGCACCGGCATTATAGTTCTATGTATGGGTTATACTAATTGCCGTGTCCTACTGTGGAACCTTCCAGTCGGTACAACTACGTGGTGGGTACAAATGCGTGGTCGGTACAAACAGTTCATATAAGTATTTACGTTTTTGAAAGCTGAACTTTGAGCTCGTGAATTACGAACTTTGGCTGCCGTCTGCTGGTCCCTGTCGTCTTGTGGTAAATGTGGTGGTATGTGTGTCCTTGATCTAATCATAACAACCAAACGTAAACAACACTACGTCATTCTGAGTACCGCGACATTTCAGAGAAACTCCGGACTGACACGACCTTGGCCCAGTTTCTATACAACCATGTAGATAGAGCCATTGTGTTTTCACTTTCACCCCCCCCCCCCCCCCCCCCCATACACCCCAACTGGTTGAAATTCCCGCAGTTGTGGCACACGTGGCGGGGACTGGATCAACAACTTCCTCTGTTCTGGGAAAAAGCTTTTGTTGACAACTCTGTTAAGGGGGTGACTCTCTGGTCTGATCAAAGTTCACACGTGAATTGAACTTCCTGTTGCCCCATTCACTCTTCTGTGCGTGAGATTGTGTATTTGCATTCCTCTGCTGTCTGTCCGATGTTGCTATCAGTCTGTCTGTTTTGATCTCCGTATGTCTGTTTAGTGTCTTTGCTATCTGTGCATATCTATCTGGTGTTGCTATAAGTGTGGATATCTATCTATCTATCTATCTATCTATCTATCTATCTATCTATCTATCTATCTATCTATCTATCTATCTATCTATCTATCTATCTATCTATCTATCTATCTGTCTGTCTATCTATCTATCTATCTATCTATCTATCTATCTATCTATCTATCTATCTATCTATCTATCTATCTATCTGTCTGTCTGTCTGTCTGTCTGTCTGTCTGTCTGTCTGTCTGTCTGTCTGTCTGTCTGTCTGTCTGTCTGTCTGTCTGTCTGTCTGTCTGTCTGTCTGTCTGTCTGTCTGTCTGTCTGTCTGTCTGTCTGTCTATCTATCTATCTATCTATCTATCTATCTATCTATCTATCTATCTATCTATCTATCTATCTATCTATCTATCTATCTATCTATCTATCTATCTATCTATCTATCTATCTATCTATCTATCTATCTATCTATCTATCT
This sequence comes from Cepaea nemoralis, assembly GCA_014155875.1. Classification (NCBI taxonomy): domain Eukaryota; kingdom Metazoa; phylum Mollusca; class Gastropoda; order Stylommatophora; family Helicidae; genus Cepaea; species Cepaea nemoralis. The sequence goes on from JACEFZ010005497.1 coordinate 49,309, forward strand.
ATCTATCTATCTATCTATCTATCTATCTATCTATCTATCTATCTATCTATCTATCTATCTATCTATCTATCTATCTATCTATCTATCTATCTATCTATCTATCTATCTATCTATCTATCTATCTATCTATCTATCTATCTATCTATCTATCTATCTATCTATCTATCTATCTATCTATCTATCCATCCGTCCGTCCGTCCGTCCGTCTGTCCGTCCGTCTAACTTTCTATCTGTCTGTTCAAACATCCATCCATTTGTTTATCTATCCATCAGTCTCTCAATTTCCAAAAAAGTATATATTAAAATACTTACCATAAAGAGAATGAGAGACGAGAATAAAATAATGTAAACAAGCCAGACATTGCGACACACAGCAAAGGGTGCAGTTCCACGTGTAAAGTCGTCTTTTGTGGTGTTTATACCAGGTTCCCAATTATCATATCCGTTATATTTGCGTATTCTATTAGTTTCTCACCTCTTTCATATTTTGTACCTAAACCATAATTCCCCACTATATCCTCCATTTTCCCCTGTTCTACTTTTGCATTAAATAGCCTAGTATTATTTTTATTTCTTGTGATCTAATTTGAGACGGCGCCATTTATAATTCATGGTAAAAGCGTTGTATTTCTTCATCACTGCTGCTTGTTGTTGATGCATATACTTGTATAATATTTATATCTATTGGTTTGCCTTTGATTTTGGCCATAATACCTCTATCTGAAATACACCAGTCATCATTAATTGACTTGGCTTTTTTTTTTTTTTTTTTTTTAAAAATTAAATATGAGTCCTTCTCCTTTTTCGTGTGTATCCCCTCCGGAATAAATTATCGTGTGTTCGTCGGTTATAATATATATATATATATATATATATATATATATATATATATATATATTATATATATATATATATATATATATATATATATATATATATATAAATGCAACATTTTTAGTGTTACTTTTATAAAAGACATTCGCTGATTGTACATCAGTCAACATATCGACTGTGTCCATCTGGTCATTAACTTCTCGTGGTTACATGAATTGTACTCACGACAACGATGATGATGATGATGTTGATGAGCTGTCCAGACATTATCACCAGAGCTATGGTACGTTAGGCTACACAAGAACAGCCAAAATAGAGACACATAAAAGCAGCCCGGAGCAAAACCGTCGAGGCTGAGAATTCTGTTGGAGCACAATAAGGATCATGGTATAATGACATTTTCTTGGTGGCATTTTCTTAGTGGCCTGGCACGATGGCAACAAACTGCTTGATTGTTGGTGAACTATGTGAGACACGGGAAGAGTGGCAGCAGCAGAAGAAGAAGAAGAAGAAGAAGAAGAAGAAGAAGAAGAAGAAGAAGAAGAAGAAGAAGGAGGAGGAGGAGGAGGAGAAGCGGGAGTAGTAATAGTAGTAGTAGTAGTAGTAGTAGTAGTAGTAGTAGTAGTAGTAGTAGTAGTAGTAGTAGTAGTAGTAGTAATAGTAGTAGTAGTAGTAGTAGTAGTAGTAGTTGTTGATGTTGTTGTTGTTGTAGTGATGGTGATAGTAGTAGTAGGTAGCGAGGAGGAAGAGAAAGAAAAGAAGAATAGGGGGGAAAAGAAGGTTTAAAAAGGGGAGGGGAAGAAAAGGGAAAGGTTGGTGGTGGTGGTCAAAAAGGAGACGAAAAAGAAGAAGAAAATTTTAATCTATTAAAAAACACTGATATGTCGGGATATGGTTAACGTCTTTCCCCCATATAAAAAGTAAAGGAACGTAACCTGGCGAGAACGGTAGGGTTTTCTCCCCGCGAGGGTGACTTAGGGGATGTATGAGCCGGCCGCTCAGAAAAAAAATGGAAAACTACTGAGCGTAATCTTGCCAAAAATCAAAAATTAGCTTTAAAAAATACGGTTTTTTGACAGCGAGTCCTGTAAAGGTTTATGGGGAAAAAAAAAAATTTTTGGGACCTTCTTAAATGCACCCCACAAAAACCAGGGGTGGCCCCTTTTTCAGCAGGGGGGCCCAAAATTTTCCCAGAAATAATATTTTTCCCGCCGGGGGCCCCGCACCTAATTTGGTTTTTTGGGTTAAAATTAAAGTAAACAAGCAGGGGTGCTTTCCCGCTTCGACCACATCGTTGTTTTTTCCCTTCCGCGGGCCGCAACTGACAAACCCCAAAGGGCCCCGTTTGGCCACCCCGCACTTAAAACGATCCTGTAATGGGGCAGATTCAGCTAGTGAAAATCAGAAAAAAAGAAACCCGGGTTTTTCCCTTTCATCTGAAATTTAAATCATTTTAAAAAATTTTTCCCCGGGGGTTTAAAAACATGTTTTTTCCCCTATTTGGGGCAGATTTAGGAATCTCCAGTTTAAACCCGGAAAAATTGTCATTTGGGGCGAATTAGGAATGTGTTTTTCAGGGTTCAGACGCGTTATTTTTGGGGTCCCGTTTGGTAAAAACCAAAAAATGTTACCCTTGGGGTGGACTGACGCGTTAGTGGGTATTCCCCAAGCTTGTACCCCTCCCCCCCCTTTTTGGGGGATACGTTTAAGATTGAAACCGGTGATTGCCCAGGGCAACGTTTTTTGTAAACAAGGAGCTGCCGGGGGGCATAATGGTTTGGGCACTTGCTGCCAAGACCGGGGGCAGAGGTTTTAAAATTCCCGGCAAAGGGGTGGAGTATTTTTTTCCCCCACTACCATTTAGTACCCATAGCATTTCAAAAAAATCCAAAATACGTAAGTAAAGGGGTCATTTTCGTGCCATGGGGTGTGTGGGGTACATTTTTTTGTGTTTTTGGTTTTAACTTTTTACAGATCAATTTGGGACTTGATGGTGATGTGGTAGATAAACGCCGACAGTTTTACTTCTCAAAATAAAAACAAAAAGGGGGACTAAATAAGTTATTTATTTTTTTTTAAAAGTTTAAAGCAAGATGGCAGCAAGGGCAAAGGTTTGGCCCGCAAATAGGTTTTCCAACTAACCCTTTTACCACAACAAGCAATGTGACCGACCAGAGAGAAGCAAAAGGAAGAAGGGCCAACCGTAAAAAGTGGATGCAGGGAAAACAGAGTCCATGGGAAAAATCGATACATGAAGCCCATAGCGGACACTCTCCGGGTGGTTTTTTACTTCACTCGACACCGCAAGGGAAAAAGAGGAAAAAATGAGAGATGAAAAGCAAGAAAAAATCGGGGTAGCGGAAAAGGGTTGGCAAAAACAGTGGTACCCCCCAGCCTGCCCGCCCAGTGGTCGGGGACTCGAAAATCCTTCGAGGCGGAGATTTTTTCCCACCACTTACCAGTTCTAAAAAAAGTAAAACCCAGTCTTTAAAACGGTACCAGGGAAAAATTTGGGGAAAATAAAAAGCTGCCGGGAAATCACATCACCCATCCTGTGTCGATTGGGCTTTAAATATATGGCACGAGCACCCCTAAAACTCCCCAGGGGGTGGAAAAGGGGGCTTCCAAAAACTTGGGGTTTGTTTACTTACTCTGGGTTTCTCTATTATTTATTTAATGTGTACTATTTTTATCGGGGGTACCCCGATATTCCTATGGGCTGCCCCTAACCGCCTTTCCCCTACAGGGACACAAATTTAATTTCTGCACGAAAAAAAAAAAAAGCAACCCGCGATCATTCAGATGGTGTGTTTCCCGGAAAAAATAGCCAAAAGGGCATGCAATGGTTCCCTGGCCCGGGGCTGTGCCAGATGGGGAAGGGGTAGGGCAGATTGGGCCCCAGGTTTTCTTTCAGGGGCTATGTCCCAAGGGGGCCCAAGAAAAAAAACAAAAAACAGGGGTTGGCTGGGTTGAGGGGGGTGCCGGTGGTATTGTATTTCAAACCCCTTTGGAAAATGGCATTTCGATTATGTAACACTAGACAAAAGGGCAGTCGGTCCCCTTTTGGTGGTCTCCGGGGGTATTGTATATCCCCACTAAATTTAAATGGCATTTCGATATACTAAAAAACCCAGACAAGGACAGCCGGGGCTCTCTGGTCGGGGGTTACACGACTTTCTCCGCCTCCCTTTTTTCCCCCAGGGCTCGCAGGGGCGCGAGAATTTGGAACGGGTTTTACCCGCGCTTTGGGGACCTTTTCGGGGCCAAAATAGCCGGGGGCCCCTCAGAAAGAAAAGGCAAACTCCCGAGCGTAATCTTGCCAAGGGAAATCACCAACACTGAAAAAAGGGTGAGTTGACAGGATGTTCGGGAAAAGGAATGCGTGGGAAAAGCCCTTAAACCAAAATGGGCAATAGCCCAAATTTGTAAATAGCATTAACAGAAGGAGGATTGGGATTTTCATAGCCCCCCCTTTAGTGCAAAGCACAAAAAAAAAGGGGGGGTGGAGAGGGGAGGGGAAAAAAAAAAGAAGGGAAAAAGAAGAAAAGGGGATGGAATCCCCGGGGAAGGATGGGAAAAAAAGAAAAAGGAAAAAGAAAAAGAAATAAAAAAAGAAAGAAAGAAAGAAAAAAAAAAGAAGAAAAAAGACAAAAAAAGAAAAAAAAAGAAAAAAAAAAGAAAGAAAGAAAAAAAAAAGAAAGAAAAAAAAAGGAAAAAAAGGCCCAAAAAAAAAAAAAAGGGAAAAAGAAGGGGGGGAAAAGGGGGGAAGGGGAAAATTAAAAACCGAAGAAGAGGAAAAAAAAAGAAGCAAAATGAAAACGGGTGAAGAAAAAACATTCCGGGTCGGGAATCTTTGGGGGGGGTGGATTGGGGGGGGGGGGGGGGTTCCTAGACGGCAGGCCCCCAGGGAAACCCGGCCTTTATCCAGCCCTTTCTTTTGGGGGGAGCGAAAAAAAGATGGGGTTGGCGCCAACACTAAACTGGACGGTTTTTTGCAAAAAAATCCCACGCGTGACTAATTTTTCTTCCCGGCTCTTTTAAGAGATCATGTTCTTCTGTAATCCCCGACACCAGAAGAGGGCAATGAAAATTTCCGCTTTTAAACCGGAAGGGGCTCTTGTCAACCCTTTAGATTATTAAGGTCCGGTTTTGGGTTGTCTAGAAAAAAATTTCCCCCACTTAAAAAAAAGGACAATGGCCATAGTTTTCGCATGTTCTAAAGGGGAAAAAAGCAGAACCCCCCCCCCCAATTTTTTTTGTTAGTTTCTGTCGAATGTTTCGCGGGGTGTGAAAAGCTTCACCGTGGGTGGTAGGGGGGAAAAAAGTTTTTGGTCGTAGATTGCTGTGATTTCCCGGGGGACTGCTATAGCAATGTAATATGAGACATGCCTTCGCAGGCCCCGATCAGCGTTAGTATTAGAGACAAAAAAAGAGAAATAAAACACTTTGGGCACAAAGGAGCTGTGTAAACAGGAAGACATGGTAGTTCTTTCCCCCGTAATATAGGTAGTTATTACTTTGAGCGGTACCATCTAAACCCCAAATGTAGACAATATGACATAACACAAATAATGCAGCTTTTCAGAAGACAAAAATTTCAGTTTCCCTTAAGTTTATTTCCAGAGCTTTGCCGCAGTTCCACTAATGTCACTACCCATAAGGAAACACGTTGAAGAAAAATGATGGATACATGGGGAAAAGGGGGGCCCATGTAAACGATGGAGTGGTGGTACCAAAAACAAACCCTTTGAGAAAAGGAAAAAACAAGAAGATAAAAAGAGAGAGGAGGAGAAGCGGAAATAGATATAGTATTATAGTAGTAGTAGTAGTAGTAGTAGTAGTAGTAGTAGTAGTAGTAGTAGTAGTAGTAGTAGTAGTAGTAGTAGTAGTAGTAGTAGTAGATGTTGTTGTTGTTGCTGTAGTGATGGTGATAGTAGTAGTAGTAGTAGGTAGCGAGGAGGAAGAGAAAGAGAAGAAGAATAGAGGGAAAGGAGGATTAGAAGAGGACGGAAGATAAGGAGGTTGGTGGTGGTGGTCAAGAAGAAGAAGAAGGCGAAGAAGAAGCAGAAGAATGTTAATCTATTAATAACAATGATATGTCTGGATAGGGTTAACGTCTTTCTCCCGTATATCAAAATGAAGAACGTAACCTGCGCGAGAATCGGTAGCGGTTCTCGCCGCGATGGCGACTTAAGGGATGTGTGAGCCGGTCGCTCAGAAAGCAATGACAAACTACTGAGCGTAATCTTGCCAAGAAATCAACAATTAGCTTAAAGATACTGGTGTTGACAGCGATGTCCTGTAAAGGATATGCGGAAAAAAATGTCTGGACACTTCTTAAATGTAGGCACTAAACTAGGGGTGGCCAACCTTTTCAGCAGGCGGGCCAAATTTCAGAAATAATATTTCTTGCCGGGCCACGCACCTAATTTATTTTTTGTTAAATTAAAGTAAACAAGCAAGCGTGCTACAGCTTCGACCACATCGTTTTGTTTCCCATTCCGCGGGCCGCAACATGACAACCGGCTTGCCACCCCTGCACTAAACGATCCTGTAATGGGGCGAGATTCAGCTAGTGAACTCAGAAACAGAGCACGGTTTTCCATTTCATCTGACTTCAGTCATTGCAAACAATTTCCCGGATAGTAAAGACATGTTTTCCACTATTTGGGGCAGATTCAGGAATCTCCAGTACACCGGAAACTTGTCATTGCAGCGAATTAGGAAGTGTGTGCACAGATTACAGACGCGTTATTTGTGTGTCTCCGTTTGGTAAATACCAAAGATGTTACCCCTGCCTGGACTGACGCGTTAGTGGGTATTCCCCAAGCTTGTACACTCCCCCACTTCTTGGCGATACTGTTTACAGATTGAGCCGGTGATTGCCTAGACAACGTTTATGTAAACACGGAGCTGCGGTGGCATAATGGTTAGGGCACTTGCATGCCAAGACAGTGGCAGAGGTTAAATTCCAGGCAAAGGTTGGAGTACTTTTTTCCCCACTACCATTTAGTACCCAGTAGCATACAAATAATCAAGTACGTAAGTAAAGGAGCCATTTTCGTGCCATGGGGTGTGTGGGGTACATCTTTTGTGTGTTTTGGTGTAACTTTCACAGATCAATGGGCACTCGATGGTGATGTGGTAGATAAGACGCCGACAGGTTTTACTTCTCAAAATAAAAACAAAAAGGGCACTAAAATAAGTATATTTTTTTTTTTAAATGTTAATGCAAGAAGGCAGCAAGTTAAATGGTTTGGCCATGCAAGTAGGTTACCAACTAACAATATACCACAACAAGCAATGATGTACCGACCAGAGGGAAGCAGAGGAAGAGGCCTAACACGTAAACGATGGATGCAGGGAATAACAGAGTCCATGGGAATATCGATACATGAAGCCCATAAGCGGACACTCTCCCGCTGTTTATACTTCACCTCGACACCGCAAGGTACAAGAGGAACATGATGAGATGAATAACTCGTGGGTAGCGGAAGGGCTTGGCAGCACAGTGATAGCACGCAAGCCTGCCCACCCAGTCGTTGGGTATTCGAACTCCTTCGAGGCGAAGATTTTCCTAACACTTACCAGTTCTAACAAGTCAACCCAGTCTAAAGCGTGTACCAGGAAACATTGGGGAAAGTAACAGCTGCCGGTGAAATCACATCACCCATCATGTGTCGATTGGGCTTTAAATATATGGCACGAGCACCAGATACCCATACACGTCTCAGGGTGTGGAAGATGGGGCTCAACACTTGTTTCGTTGACTTACTCATGGGTGATCTCTTATTATTCATTGACTGTGTACACTGTTTGTGATCGTGGATACACCGATATTCCTATGACTGCTCTAACCTTCTCCCATACAGCACACAGACATTTTAATACAATGCACGAAAAACCTAGCAACAGCGATAGTTCAGGTGGCTGTGTTCCTGAACAATAGCCAGAGACATGCAATGGTCATGCAGGGACTGTGCCAGATGGCGAAGGGGTAGGACAGATTGGCGCGAGTTGCTGGAGGATCTATGTCCCAAGGGGGCCCAAGAACAACAGACACAGAAGATGGCTGGGTTAGAGTGTGTGCCGGTGGTGTTGTATATTCATCACTTATTGAACTGGCATACGATATATGTAACACTAGACAAGAGACAGCCGATCTCTCTGGTGGTCTCCGGTGGTATTGTATATTCATCACTTATTGAAATGGCATACGATATATGTAACACTAGACAAGAGACAGCCGGTCTCTCTGGCCGAGAGGTTACACGACTTTCTCCGTCATCCCGTTTATCCACGCAGGGTCTCGCAGCGCGCGAGAATTGGAAGCGGTTCTACCCGCGCTGGTGACTTGCGGGACACTGAGCCGGCCGCTCAGAAAGCAATGGAAAAATAATGAGCGCAATCTTGCCAAGAAATCAACAATCAGCTGAAAGATGCTGATGTTGACAGCGATGTTCTGTAAAAGGATATGCGAATTTAAAAAAAAAAGACAAGAGACAACATGGCAGAACTGAGATATGCTCCAGCGCAAGAGCGGCAACGACTGCGTGAGAACAGCTTAAACAACTGGGCAATAGACAATTATGTAAATATAGTGTTTGTTTTTTTTGTTGCCTCAATATAAAATTCAATATCTCAGTAACCAACTGAGGGAAAATGATGAGATTTAGTATATAACCTTATCATTATGTCCACCCAACAAAAACATTTTTGTTCTGGAGATTTTACAGCAGATTTCAAAGTTAGTTTATATGCGGTATATTAATTACGACTTAGAGATTACGTCCATGATTTTAACAGTATTACAGCTTCACCAAGACACGTCCCCGCATTTTTAAAAATTTTCACGTGATTTCCGTTTTGAAACAAACAGCGCGAAGATTCAGAGGTGTCTCCAAATGGGGGTTCTTTCATGAAACGTGATTATATAAATAAACTAGCTGACAAGGCCCGGCTTCTGGCGGGGATCTATCTATCTGTCTGTCTGTCTGTCTGTCTGCCTGTCTGTCTGTCTGTCTGTGCCTGTCTGTCTGTCTGCCTGCCTGCCTGCCTGCCTGCCTGTCTGCCTGTCTGCCTGTCTGCCTGTCTGTCTATCTATCTATCTATCTAATCTATCTGTCTGTCTGTCTGTCTGTCTGTCTGCCTGCCGGCCGGCCCACCCACCCACCCACCCACAGACCGACCGACCGACCCACCCACCCACCCACCCACAGACCCACCGACCGACCGACCCACTGACCGACCCACCGACCGACCCACCGACCTACCGACCGATATCTATCTATCTATCTATCTATCTATCTATCTATCTATCTATCTATCTATCTATCTATCTATCTATCTATCTATCTATCTATCTATCTATCTATCTATCTAATCTATCTGTCTGTCTGTCTGCCTGCCTGCCTGCCTGCCTGCCTGCCGGCCGAACCACCCACCCACCGACCGACCGACCCACCGACCGACCCATCGACTGACCGACCGACCCACCGACCGACCCACCTATATCTATCTATCTATCTATCTATCTATCTATCTATCTATCTATCTATCTATCTATCTATCTATCTATCTAATCTATCTGTCTGCCTGCCTACCTGCCTGCCGGCCGACCCACCCACCCACCCACCGACCGACCGACCGACCCACCGTCCCACCGACCGACAGACCGACCGACCGACCGACCCACCCACCCACCCAGTCAGCCAGCCAGCCATCCACCCACCCACCCACCAACCTACCTTTCTGCCTACCTACCTTCCTACCTTCCTACCTACCTGTCTGTCTGTCTGTCTGTCTCTCTGTCTGCTGTCTGTCTGTCTGTCTGTCTGTCTGTCCGCGCTATTAAATATTGATAAAAGTTACTGGAAAAAACGTCAGGACCATGTGTTGAAAGAGGAAGAGGACTATTGGAGAAAGGATGGATTGAATTTTATGCAACCGAGAGCAATCATCAACCTACTGGAATCGTCCGACACAGATTAAGGTCTGAGCAGATCGCAGACCTTAATCTACGTACACACTTACTGGGATATTTTGCTCCAACTATTCAGACGAATTGCAGGCCCTAAACATTACAGCATCAGCATCAGCTGAAGAAACAAGAAGGAAATGAAAAATAAGGTAAGAAATATATTCCTTCTACTTTCCTGTTAATTTACAAATTATTTACCCCGTGCCTTTGTAAATTCTCTGTTTTTACTAATATTACACATTGCACCCCTCTCGGGAATTTCCGTGGTGAAGTGGTCAAGCCGTCTGAGTCGGGCTCCGAAGGTTGTATGTTCGATTCCGGGCCGCGTCCTTCATTTCACGAGTGCATTTTTTCGGAGACTCCCGAGGGTCGTCGCTGGAACTACGGAGTTCGTGCTTTGTGCGACGCTTTCCGCGCTGCGGAAAGAAACTGAGCCATATGGGATAAAATCCCGGTGCAATGCAGCCGACCCTGTCGATTTTAAGCTAGTTCTTTCATTGCACCCACTCCCATACGAATCCGGATACGCCTTTGTGTGTCATCAGAATTGACAGGTCTCCCATTACCGTAAAAATAACTTTGTTAACGAGAAATCACTAGTTGTTCAGCAAAACATCAAAGGAATGTCGCCGCTTTCAATGATTTAAGTTGTTTTTGGACCTATCAAAGACATATTCCTTGGGTGGGGGTAAATATAAGACGGCTGGAAAAATGTCATAACGATGCAACAGACAGTTTTCAAAATAATTGATCGTGAATGAAGGCAAACAAATGTGGACATACTATAGCATTAACAGAAGGAGGATTGTATTGTCATAGCCGCCTCAGTGCAAAGCACAAGAAGAAAGGGGTATGGAAAGAGGGAAGAAAAAAGAAGAGGAAGAAGAAGAAGGTGATGGAGTCGGAGGCGGAAGAAGAAAAGAAGAAGGAAATGAAAAAGAAAGAAAGAAAGAAAGAAAGAAAGAAAGAAAGAAAGAAAGAAAGAAAGAAAGAAAGAAGAGGGGAAGGGGAGAAGGAAATTAAAGACCGAAGAAGGAAGGAAGAAAAAGAAGCAACATGAACAACTGATGAATGAATATAACATTTCAGTGGTCATGTAATCTCTGGCGGAGGGTGGGATTGGGGGGGGGGGGAGGGGAGGTTCCTAGACTGCAGGCCCCTAGAACCTTGCCTTTATCCAGCCTTGCTGTGTGGGAGCAAATAGATGGGGGTTGGCGCCAACACTAAACTGGACGGTTTCTGCAAAATAATCCCACGCGTGACTAATTTGTCTTCCCGCCTCTTTCAAGAGATCATGTTCTTCTGTAATCTCGACACCAGAAGAGACAATGAAACTTCCGCTTTAGCCGGAAGGAGCTATTGTCAGACTTGAGATTATCTAAGGTCCTGTGTTTTGGCTTGTCTAGAAAAATTTCCCACACTTAAACAAGGACAATGGCCATAGTGTCGCATGTTCTAAGAAAACAGCAGAACAATTGGTTTGTTAGTTTCTGTCGAATGTGCGCGGATGTAAAAAGCTTCACCGTGGGTGGTAGGGGAACAAGTTTCTGGTCGTAGATTGCTGTGATTCCCGGGAGACTGCTATGGCAGATGTAATATGAGACATGCCTTCGCAGGCCCTGATCGGCGTTAGTATTAGAGACAAAAACAGAGAAATAAATACACTTGGACACAAAGGAGCTGTGTAAACAGGAAGACATGGTAGTCTGCCCTAGTAATATAGGTAGTTAGTTACATTTGAGCGGTACCATCTACCACAAATGTAGACAATATGACATAACACTAAATAATGCAGCTTTACAGAAGACAAATTGCAGTTCCATTACGTTTATTTCAAGAGCTTTGCCGCAGTTCCACTAATGTCATCTACTATAAGGAATCACGTTGAAGAAATATGATGGATACATGGCAAAGGGGAGCCCATGTAAACGATGGAGTGGTGGTACCAAAAACAACCTTAGAGAAATGAATACTTTCTTACAAAGCCCATTGGAAAAAGCACACAACACTTCACTGAGATAACAGGAGGAAAAGACGACGAAGAAGACATTTGAGTGTTAGCAACTAAGTGTGCTCTGTAATACAACCAGAAGGATTCGTTTGTTTGCTTTTTCGTATTTACAACACAACAAAAAACACAAGGCAATAAAGAAGTTGAAAATTAGAAGCATGCTGGATTTCACAACCGATGACTTCTAATAGCGCTCACACCTAACTGCTGTAACAAGTATACTCAGAGAGGGACAGTCGTGTTGGTTTCTTTACATGTGGCTTAGATGAAGGTCTATCACTATCTGTGAATTTATTTCTGATGTTTTGAGAAAGAGGGAGCTCTATATTAGGGATAATACTGATGAAATATCAGGTAGACTGGAGAGAAGGATATCTCAGGGAGCGTGATATTAGAGATATACACATACTGTAGGACTGGTAAAATATCAGCAGCCTGGAGAGAAGGATATCTCAGGGAGCGTGTTATCTCAGGAAGCGTGTTATCTCAAGGAGCGTAATATCTCAGGGAAGGTAATATCTCAGGGAGCGTGATATTAGAGATATACACATGCTGTAAGACTGACAAAATACCAGCACACTGGAGAGAAGGATATCTCAGGGAGCGTGTTATCTCAGGGAGCGTAATATCTCAGGGAAGGTAATATCTCAGGGAGTGTGATATTAGAGATATACACATGCTGTAAGACTGACAAAATACCAGCACACTGGAGAGAAGGATATCTCAGGGAGTGTGATATTAGAGATATACACATGCTGTAAGACTGACAAAATACCAGCACACTGGAGAGCAGGATATCTCAGGGAGCGTGATATTAGAGATATACACATGCTGTAAGACTGACAAAATACCAGCACACTGGAGAGAAGGATATCTCAGGGAGCGTGTTATCTCAGGGAGCGTAATATCTCAGGGAGCGTGATATTAGAGATATACACATGCTGTAAGTCTGACAAAATACCAGCACACTGGAGAGAAGGATATCTCAGGGATCGTGATATTAGAGATATACACATGCTGTAAGACTGACAAAATACCAGCACACTGGAGAGAAGGATATATCAGGGAGCGTGTTATCTCAGGGAGCGTAATATCTCAGGGAAGGTAATATCTCAGTGAGCGTGATATTAGAGATATACACATGCTGTAAGACTGACAAAATACCAGCACACTGGAGAGAAGGATATCTCAGGGAGTGTGTTATCTCAGGGAGCGTAATATCTCAGGGAAGGTAATATCTCAGGGAACGTGATATTAGAGATATACACATGCTGTAAGACTGACAAAATACCAGCACACTGGAGAGAAGGATATCTCAGGGAGCGTGATATTAGAGATATACACATGCTGTAAGACTGACAAAATACCAGCACACTGGAGAGAAGGATATCTCAGGGAGCGTGATATTAGAGATATACACATGCTGTAAGACTGACAAAATACCAGCACACTGGAGAGAAGGATATCTCAGGGAGCGTGATATTAGAGATATACACATGCTGTAAGACTGACAAAATACCAGCACACTGGAGAGAAGAATATATGTAATGAAGTTGCCAAAGAAAGGGGACCTACAGGAGTGAACACAATAGAGGTATAATGCTAGTGTCAGTTCCTGTGGAATTATTAACCATGATAATTCTGGGGAGATTAAGAGATGCCATCGACAAACTCAGGGGTGAAAAGGCAAGCCTCTGACAAAACAGATCCTGCATTAGGCTTAAGAACAGAGCCAAGCACTGAACTAAACCCCTCAGTTGTCATGTCAGCGTTGACATGAGATATCTTTAGAGGTTGATGGGGCATTATGGGATCCCGCAGAAAAACTTGGGCTTAACTGGGGGTCCATATGGAGAGTTGGGGTGCGGAATAATTGGGAAAGGCTGGCAGTGGCATTAGAAAAGGGGGCGGGGATGTGACAGGGATGCTTCTGTTATTCTTACTGACCATAATGACAACAACAAGCACTGTCAGACTGGAATTCAGCGGACTTCCCTGACGGGGGAGGGGGAGGGTGGGGGACTCCCTGGACTGGACTGATAGCGTCGCCCTCCTGTCTCCCACAACAGGTCATTTTCGGGATGGGTTTAACGCAACGGATGGGAGATCACAGCGACTGTGTTTAAACAGTCATTGGGGGGGGGGGGGGGGCGGGGGAGGGGGGAGAAGGACAAAGATAATGAGAATGGATCGGGCAAATAAGGCCCTGCCTTCCTTAATGGGGCATCATTTCAAGAGATGGTTCGTGCACTTGTCTATTTTGGCCACGTTAAAAGACATGATACTCTTATAAAAACCATACTGGAAGGCAAGGCTGAGGGCAAGCAAGCAAGAGGTAGACAACGATACATGTGGGAGGATAACATCAAGAGATGGACTAACATCAGCCTGACAGAATGTACAGTCAAAGCGAGAGACAGACAGTGTTGGAGATCCATTGCAGCCAACCTTCATTGCGGAGGCAGCACCCTATTGATTGATTGACTAAGTGGTGGTAGGCACACGAATCGGCTACACGGATGGCTATGTCAAAATGGGGGTTCAAAGCAGGAGGATCTTTTATGGCAGTGGGAGGTTTGTGGAGGTCAAAAGACATGAAACGTAGACCAAGCTTAGAATATGCATTCAGTTGTTGTAGTGCTTTGTGTGGATCACATATATGGCACAGGAACGGAGCATAATGGGGACGACCCGTTGCTGTGAAGTTGGAACTGCGACTAACTAACTAACTAACTAACAGATATGGCTGGTGGCTGTAACAATGATTTAGTTCTTTGTGTGGATCAAAGATGTGGCTGGTGGCTGTAACAATGATTTAGTTCTTTGTGTGGATCACAGATATGGCTGGTGGCTGTAACAATGATTTAGTGCTTTGTGTGGATCAAAGATATGGCTGGTGGCTGTAACAATGATTTAGTGCTTTGTGTGGATCACAGATATGGCTGGTGGCTGTAACAATGATTTAGTGCTTTGTGTGGATCAAAGATATGGCTGGTGGCTGTAACAATGATTTAGTGCTTTGTGTGGATCAAAGATATGGCTGGTGGCTGTAACAATGATTTAGTGCATTATGTGGATCAAAGATATGGCTGGTGGCTGTAACACTGAGTTAGTGCTTTGTGTGGATCACAGATATGGCTGGTGGCTATAACAATAATTTAGTGCTTTGTGTGGATCACAGATATGGCTGGTGGCTGTAACAATGATTTAGTGCTTTGTGTGGATCAAAGATATGGCTGGTGGCTGTAACAATGATTTAGTGCTTTGTGTGGATCAAAGATGTGGCTGGTGGTTGAAGTGAATGCAAATAAACTAGAGACGTTAATTGATTGCTGTCTGCGCAGAATGGAAGGATTGGAATAGTGTGGCAGGGTCGCTGATGCAGAGCTCATGGAGAGAACTATGTACCAGTGAATCAGGAGGTGAAGCGGGCACGCTAGTACTGGATAGGACACACACCGAGAGGTGCTGAGAATAGGATAGCTAGAAAAGTATCTGTCTAGGATATACAAGATAGGATACACACCGAGGGGCTGAGAATAGGATAGCTAGAAAAGTATCTGTCTAGGATATACTAGATAGGATACACGCCGAGAGGGGCTGAGAATAGGATAGCTAGAAAAGTATCTGTCTAGGATATACAAGATAGGATACACACCGAGAGGGACTGAGAATAGGATAGCTAGAAAAGTATCTGTCTAGGATATACAAGATAGGACACTGTCACATGATGCGCACTCCGTCTTGTTCACTGCTGCACGTCACAATTTCAAAGTATCTGTCTAGGATATACAAGATAGGATACACACCGAGAGGGACTGAGAATAGGATAGCTAGAAAAGTATCTGTCTAGGATATACAAGATAGGACACACACCGAGAGGGGCTGAGAATGGGATAGCTAGAAAAGTATTTGTCTAGGATATACAAGATAGGATACACACCGAGAGGGTCTGAGAATAGGATGGCTAGAAAAGTATATGTCTAGGATACACAAGATAGGATACGCACCTAGAGTGTCTGAGAATGGGGAAGTTTGAAAGGTATGTGTCTGGAATCCATAAGAAAGAAAACACAGAGGACAAGCCAAAGACACACGAAGAAGAGTAATAGAGAAATGAATAAGGAGGACATGGACGGATACGCATGGGACCACCGAGGACATGGACGGAGCCGCGTGGGACCACCGAGGACATGGACGAAGCCGCATGGGACCACCGAGGAAAAGACGGCTTGGAGCGAGTTGGTAGAGGACATGTGCCCAGCAATGCCAGATACAGGGCGACAGAGGAACAGGGAACAGTCATACACAGTCTATCACTGTTGCCACTACTACTACTACTACTACTACTACTACTACTACTACTACTACTACTACTACTACTACTACTACTACTACTACTACTACTACTACTACTACTACTACTACTACTGATGCTGCTGCCTCTACCGATACTACTATCACTACCACTGCTACTACTACTGTTTCTGCTGTCTTAGTTGCAGTCCCATATCTGTTTGTGCCCTAAGCAACTTTTTTTTTTCCTTTAAAGTTTGTTTCATCTTCAACCCAGCAGTGTCGGAGCTACTGCAAATTAAAAGATAATTTTACATCAGATTCATATTTTAGTAACGGAACTCCACAGAGGGTGTGACATATTTGTCTTCCAATAGAGTTCCATGGCTCCCATTTGGTGAAACTGGGTAGTCCTCTTAGGTATCCCGGTCGTGGACTAAGCCTGTAGAACTGGAGACGTGGAACCGTGCATTCATATTCTACAGAGTGGGCCAAAAGTAAGTGTGAGGTGCCAATTGAGCCGTGTTTGGTCTATGAGATGCTCAAACTATCAACCTTCCAACATTCTTGAAATCTCATGCAGACACTGTGACACAGTGCGCGCGCGCACATACAAGAGCTAGCGTGCACGTACAGGCACATTCCAGTAAGTAAAGCTAGCAATCAGTGCTGGCGAAAAGCCCACGATTCATTCCGTACTGTAAATCTGTGTTTGGTCGATCCCTGAGTAATTGCAAACATGTCATCTAGATGACATCAAACCTGTGTCTGGCCGACCCTGAGTAATTGCAAACATGTGATCTAGATGACATCTGTTCAGTAGCATGTCCTTTGCAGGGCGTTGTCATCAACCCCAACTGCAGGTTGACTTATTAAGGCTGATTCAGTAGTTTGTCACTGCTTTCTGAGTGAGAAATCAACGTTAAAGCCCAACTGATTGATGTAGGGATTGAACGCCATCAGTAAACCGGAAGTTTAAGAGCTCGTGCTCTTATCCTTTCGGTCATGCAGATCGCTCTAAATGACATTCATTATATGTCCACCAACGATCTGGGAGCAGCATGCACGCGTGTGCAACCTGACTTCAAACATAACATGTAGCGCATGTACGCCTTCGCCAACCTTACCCATTTACCACCTTTCCATTACCTTATGCTGCACGTGTTTGGCTTCTTCACAAACATGTTTAAACAATAGCATAATTATTTTTTGTTGCCGGATTTACCGTTAGATCCTTGTCACGACAAGAGCGCCCAAGTAGACAGGAGCTATTTTATCTTGACTGCGCCAAAAACTCCACACAGGCGGATTGAAATAACTGGAATACCACATGTCTGGGCAGGATCAGTTTGTGCCTCGGCTCGCCGCCTCTTCACGATCCTCTAATTTAGCCCCTTAACGACTCCGGAAAAGTTTTTGGACAACACGGCTTTCTAGCCAATGGGAAAGGACAGACGGGACCCGGAAACGATATCTAGTAATATCCGCCAGTCTTTACCGTGTGTGAAGAAATAGAGATGGAGCTGGCAGGGACGGGAGGATGATGCCGTAAATCATAATGATATGGCATGTCAAGTAAGTGCCCCTTTTCCCCTGGTGGTGGTGGGGGGAGGGGGGGGGGAAATTCACCACCGGTTGAGAACCACTGTACTAGACGGACCAACTCCCAACTGCTTAAACCTACCTGAGGTATTCCGTCTAGTATAAAAAGTCTCCAAAAAAAAAAAAAAAGTAAAAAGACTTTATACTAGACAGAATAAGTCAAATAGATCAAAGCAGTTGGTAACAGAATACTATGGTTAAAACAATGTAATGGTGATGAATATACAGTGACCAGAATAAACAGTAGGGATAATCCTACACGCGGCACTTGAAGGTCAAAGGCCGTACGCTCAATAATATCTCACATATTCAAGGGGTAAATAATATTCTTCTTCATCCCCTTCTTTTTACTGGTTCTATGATGGCTAAGTCAGAGGTCAATGGTAATGTGTGTGTGTGTGTGTGTGTGTGTGTGTGTGTGTGTGTGTGTGTGTGTGTGTGTGTGTGTGTGTGTGTGTGTGTGTGTGTGTGTGTGTGTGTGTGTGTGTGTGTGTGTGTGTGTGTGTGTGTGTGTGTGTGTGTGTGTGTGTGTGTGTGTGTGTTTGTTTGTTTGTTTTAGGGCTTTAATGATTAATTTTTTTAAACGATTAATCGAAAACTTTTCTCCCATCACTTATACAAATGAACCGAATATCGAAAAATTTTCGGACATTTTAAACATAGTGCTGCAAACACAATCTAGTTGCAAAATTGTACTGAGTCACCATTGTGTAAGCTGCAGCAAGATGTACTAACAAGATGGAACAGTATTTTTATTATGCTATAGAGAATTCTACAGGCCAGAGAAGCATTAACTGTCTACATGTCAGATGAAAAGAAGCAATGCAAAGGTCCAAAACTGTTAGAATCAGATTGAGAGAAGATTTCGAAATATGTCAAAGGTGTGGACTTATTCTGTCAGACCACGGCCTTGCTTGGTGGTCAAGATTATATTTCATGTAGCTGTGTATTGCCACTGCTATCATCGTTGACAAAGCATATGACTGTACACGATGATGATCCGGACTACATAGCTAAATTTAAGGCAGCATCTTTTAATGATTTTAGTGAACGTGTAGCTAACATGACAAGTATTGAAATACTACAGGTTGCAACAGCACTTGATCCACGCTACAAATGCCTGAAGTGTTTGTCAATAGATGCAAAAGAACGAACTTGGTCACGCATTGAACAACAAATAGCAGCTGATGTTCATGATGAGCAGATGGAGATTGCTGCAACGAATGATACTGACATTGACAATGAAACTATAACTATATGTGAACCAAATGAAAAGCATATTAGGCTAATGGAACCTGAATTGGAAAAGTAAGTTGCTGAATCGGTTGACCCTCTACAATGGTGGAAACTTAATGAACATCGATATCCAAAGTTGACATTCCTTGCCAAGATCATTCTGTGCATACCGGCTATCTCAGTTCCATGTGAACGATTGTTCAGCTCTGCTGGTTATATTATTAATAAGACGCGCTCGTCACTTGAACCAAATATTGTCAACATACTCGTATGTTTGCATAGATGGTTATTAGATTGACATATTAACAAGACAATCCAGTGTTATTTCGATTTTTGACAAATACGACTTTAATGTGAGTTATGTGACTATAAATGTTTTGCATTAATCGAAATTAACTATAATTAACCCTTATATATATATATATAGCCTCTCCAGAGAAAATCACAAATACTGAAGTGCTCCGTTCTACTCCTAACTCAAGTCAAGTCCGGAGAATATCAGCTCAATTAACGAACTCCGTAGCACCGTCGAGGATCCTGAAATACTTTTGGGTAGATTTTTAACTCGAAATGTTGCCCGGACAACGCCGTTAGGCTACTCTTTTTCGATTTCCAACTGCTAAGGGATTTTTTTTTTTATGTAAGCAAGAATACACACGGGGGTCCGATCTCACTACCCAGAGACCTGAGGGAATTTTGTTACTAGAAGTCCACGTGAAAAAATACACGTGGCTACTATGTTTAAAATTTATAAACACAGACATAAATACAAGCGCGCAAATTCATGCATACATTCACACACATACACACAAAAATACACATATAATTAAATAAAACAACTCTCAATATAGCTTTCACTGACGTGGACACAAACAAATGATGAGACGTGCTGTACTATGTTTTTATCAAATGTATTCATTATGAGCTTAGAACTGACAGATGCGCATGTTTGTGTGACAGCCGGAAGCAGGTGCGTGCAATATGGCGAACGTGGTATCTCTATATAGCGACATGGTGCGCACGGGAATGCACTATATAGGCCTGTAAACACACCCACAAAAAAGTTTTATATTTAGAGGTGAAAGTAAAAATAGCCGTCCAGTTGCCGAAAATAGGAATTATTTGAAATGCAGACACTCTGGTCCTGCTGTCACAGGTACAGGGTAAACATGGCTGTCTCTCGGACGAGGGTTGTCACGGCAAGGTCGCCTGGTTTAATTATAACGTCAAGACGTTTACCAGTTATGGCCCAAGTGGGTGAACCTCTCTCTCTCGTCCAGCTAGAATGCCAAGGCGACGAAGAAGCCGCAGTAACGTGCATAATTTGGTGGCTTTCTGACGATCAGAAGCTTCCTAATTTCCAGGCTATATCTACGAAATTAGCTACTACTACGGAAGCCGCAGTAGCCCAGTAGCTAACTTTCTTGCTTGCCAGCACAGTAGTCATGTGTTTAAGTCTCTATCACGGCTTCACTCATTTGCAGAGAAAAGTAGCAGATCCCGTTCATCTGTCAGTCTGTCAACGTGTTATTGGGGCCCTTATGGAGTTTCTTCGAAATCCCGCGTACCGCGTTCGAAACACAACTGCTGGCGATTTGGCTGCAGACCGCCTAGCGTTGGTTTTATAAAATAGTATGAGTTCTGATCGTTCTGAAAGCAATGCCAAACAACTAAACGTAAACTTGGCAAGAAATTACAAACACATCTGTAGGTTTCCCAATCGTGGTTCCATCTGCCCCTTGCCCCATATCTTGGTCTGTTATGTTTTTCTGTAGGTTTCCCAAGCGTGGTTCCACCCTCCTCTTGCCCCATATCTTGGCCTGTTGTATTTTTCTGTAGATTTCCCAAGCGTGGTTCCATCCTCCTCTTGCCCCATTTCGTGGCCTATTGTTGTATCTTCATGGTCTCCTATTGCGGCCTGGATGTTGTTCCTTTTTATAGACCTAGGCTCCCAGGTCGACCCAGCCTAAAATGAATACCAGGAAAATTGCCTGATAATTCAGCACAATGGCGTGGTATGGCTGACACGGCCCATTGAGCGTCGAGTGGTCTATACAAATATGGGACTAGCCCCATGTAGCCAGTAGCCTATAATGACTGGTGCCACATTTGCCTCCCACACTGTAGCACGCGGCTATCTGCTTCTGTCTCTGTGTTGATGGCAGACAACTGATTCAGACCTATACTGGCTGCCCTTGCTAGGTGACCCTCAGGTTCATTTGGAATGGTCAGAAGAATTAACATTCAGCCACACAGACATGTACGGGATACTGTGAGTTTGTATACCGCCGGTATCTTTTATCTTTTACGATTGTCCGAAGCTCTGTCCTATAGGTCGTTGAGAGTTCTGTTGTGGCAACGTAGTGTTCTTTTTTTTCTATTTTTTTGTGTAACCGGTATTAGTATTTGGATCCCTTCACCTCCTTTCTTTACTGTTTCTTCTGAAGACTCGTTAGTGGAGACGTGAATCCATTCTGACGTAGAGTTTTTAGAATATCTAATGTTATTGTTTTCAAACTAGTGGGAGTATCCCCACTGTTTCTATTGATATCTTGGATTGTTGGGTATAAGGTTTACATGGCTGTCGTGTTTTGTCTACTGCAGTATGTCACAAGCTGCTCTTAGAGGTTTCTTTAGTGACTTTTGCGTTGCCAGCCACTAACTTTTTTGAAAGCCAAGAGGATGACGGGTCAGATAATTTCACTGCCATAAATCATAACAACCCAGGTAGCTGAGATCAGATGAATAGAGGAATGGTCATCGTCATCGTCATCATCATCTTCTTCGGCCTTACATTTTCCTAATGGAATATAGACCTTAACCGACTAACGCCAAGCCTTGGTAGACCTTCTCGTCCATGATTGATGGACGTGATACGTTTCCTCTGCACGTAGTTGTGCGAGATGGCCAGTTTTGCAAGGTGGTCAATCTCACGCGACTCCACCTGTGTCGCCACTATAGCAAGATTGGTGGGAGAGACTGCAAGGATGCTACCACACTGCTCTTATCTTATTGCCTATCTTGTCCTTTAGTCCATTTCTGATGTCCACTCGGGACTTCTACAAATACTTTTTTTTACTTTACTTAGCTCCCAACAGTTACAAGATAGACGGAACGAAGTCAAACTATTAACAATACTTTACTGAGGCACTGGCTCAACTGTTGAAGGAAAAAAAAAAAAAAAAAAAACACCAACAAAGTACAGAGACAATTATATCAGACAAATAAAAAAAAAATTCGCTTAAAAGTCAACTTCATTGCACCGGGTTTTTATCCCATATGGCTCGGTCTCTTTCCGTAGCGTGGAAAGCGTCGCACAAAACACGAACTCCGTAGCTCTAGCGACGACCAACGGGAGTCTCCGAAAAATTTCACTCGTGAACCGAAGGACGCGGCCCGGAATCGAACCCACAGCCTTCGAAGCCCAAGTCAAACGGCTTGACACCTTCGCCACAGAGACTCAGACAAATATTTGGTGTGACAGAGTCGGTAGTACCACTATCACTTAAAAAAAATATTAAATAGGTTACCCCTAAACTGTCTGTACATATAAGTAGAATGAACGATGAGCGAACGAATTAGGGCGCCAGCCAAACTAGAAAAATTTGGCTGGAGTTGGTCCCACCATAACATTGGGGCGATTGGCAATAAAGCTTTAAAGACGTGGCGAGAATTTTTAGCTGGAACGAAACCGACAAAACCCGGTCTCATTGAAACCTCACATCTGTTGGGGAGACGGTCGCATACCGAACGTTAAAAGAAAAGCTTTTTGAAAAAAA